>CM075013.1:22078101-22097959 GCA_037576675.1 Pangasius sanitwongsei | reverse complement strand
CCCCCCCCCCCCCCCCCCCCCCCCCCCCCCCCCCCCCCCCCCCCCCCCCCCCCCCCCCCCCCCCCCCCCCACCATTTGTTTTATAAACTTTCCAATTCCCTGGGATAACATAGCTTCAAGGCAACACGAGAGAGCATCTGCTGCACTGCTGTTTGTTAAAGATGTTTTGCTTGCAGTGAAGCATATTAGGGTGTTTGATTATCAGTATGAATGACAGTGAAGCAGTGTACACAGTAACATCCATGCAGTCCTCCTCAAAATGGCAGTGATTATACAGGACTGTGGGGATCCTGTATGTCTATTTGTGCAGCATGTGGCACTGGCAGTGTGTGCATCTTTTCGGCTGAGTAGAAGGAAAAAATTTTGAGCTTTATCAGGCACACCCCCTTGGTCAGAGACTCCGGGGCAGCCCCAGGACTCTCTGGGAGAGATTATATCTCACAGTTGGCTTGAGAAAGTCTCAAAATCCCTCATGAGGAGCTGGAATCTGTGGCTGAGGATAGAGAAATCTGGGCTGACCTTCTCAGCCTGTTGCCACTGCAGCCTCCATCAGGAAAAGTAGAAAAGAGAAGGAATATTTCAAGGGAAGAAAGAATATTTTCGCATTGCGCATAGCTTTATCATATTACACAGTTATCACAGTGCTGTTGTCTGCACTAACTTACTAAATACTAGGTATGCAGTTTTAATGATACATGGCTGAAATAGCATTTTGAAAAATATTCTTTTATACCAGTACAGTGTTATTCAGAAGGACATTAACTCCAACAGCAATTTTCATCAGAACTTTATCAAAAACAGCTCTTTTTTTTCATCTTCACAGAGACACCCTTATAAAAAATTCTATATGTCAGCCTTTGCAGGAGCACTGCTATTTTTTCGGGTTATCCTTCTCAAATATTTATGCTTATAACAGCTTTGAATTGCAGTCTGTTTCATCACAGATTAGATTGCATATGATGTGAACACAGGATGCTCTCAGTATGTTTACCCACATAAATTAGACATTTTTCTCTGCCCCATTTCCTTTTACTTCATCTTTCCCCCTTTGTACCCCTTGCAGCTTTTACTTTGCCATGATAAAACAGTCCTTTGTACTAAGGGCTTCTTGGTCATTTGCGGGCAGGCACATGTGTAAAGTTTGTCTTTGACAGTAGATTTTTTTTTCCTTCATAACCAGGATGAGCAGATCTGCAGGTCAGTTTGTTTTGCTCCTTAATAAGACTAGCTTTGAATGTCTGTTGTTCTCATTTCATCTCATGTGTAAAGACTAAGAGTCCAGTGAAAATTGCCATCACAGACCCTCCCCTTGTCTTGTTCCATCCACTCATCTGCCTAGAAAAGCATGAAATTTTAATAACAAGAATATTGCAGTTTGCATCTTTGTAGATTCTATTTTATTATAATATATTTGATTTGTGTGATTTGTTTACTTGTTGTCTGTCTCAATATCTGTATCTGTTCAGAGGTGGCTTGAATGTTTGGTATTCAGTAAAGACGATAATTTCTGCCTGTGGAAAATGGCTCTAGACATATTAATCATTCTTCTTTATTGAGTTACTTATATATGCACTGATACACTATTGCCAATCTTTTTTATTTGTGATCAATTACACCTCGATCCCCTACTATTCTTACACACGCGCACACACACACACACACAATCTAAAGTGTTTGCACACAATCTAAAATGAAATAAGCTATTGGGCCCCCAATAAAACCTTAATATATCATCTCTTTGAATGTCTGTCAGCAGTTTGTATATCTCTCACACAACACTCACGCAGATATATAATTGTGGCCTCAGAGAACAGTTTCTCCCGCTCTGCCTGTGTCCACAGGGCGTTCTGACATCATTGCCAGTGCCCTGGAGCCTCTGCTTTTAGAACGCAATATTTCCCAATTTAACATAATTGTGTAACGCCCGTAATTCGACACTGCCTATTGTGTGCTGCTGTCCGTCCCTCCGGTCGCTCCCCCACGGCCGCTCACGTACCAATTAACTTCAGCAGAAGGAGCCTAGATCACATCATTGCCAACATCCATTACGATTGCCTAGCAACACAAAAACCCTGGCCTTCGTCACATAAATAGCTTTTAAAATGCCAGGCCCAAAAGCAGTAGGCAAATTGTGAAACTCTGAAAGTAATTTCAGACTGAGTCGGAGGGGAGCAAACAGAAAGCTGTAATGAGGAGTCTCTCGATGCCGAAGCTGAATAAAGGTTTTCAGTTTGGACGTCTTTGTAAGGTGCACTATAAAGCATTGTGTTGCAGTGTGCGTAGCTTTAATCTAAAGATGCTCACAGAATTAGGAACAGTCACTCTGTGTGTAGTTGCATGTGTATGAGAATTGATTATATTGTTTACCAATGATTTATTACTAAGCATTTCTTAAGGCCTTTTTCTAAAACCTTAAGGATTTTAGTTCCAGAGACATAGCCGTCTGAATTAACAGATTCCTTTATATCCTGTGGGAAAAGAGGTTTTTTTTCTTCAGTATAAAGACAAATGCTGTTGTCTGTTATATGTCCTGTGGCTTATCAAAACCAAAATGAAACCCAGTGTTGCCCAAGTTTTAAATGATGTGTAATGGGACTGTGCTTTTGATGGTTTTTAGGGGAAGAAATTGAGTTCCCTGAACAGGTAAAACCTAAATACATTTTATAGTCATGTTGTCTACTAGTGATTCAACACAGCTTGCACTGTGACACACACTGCAGCAAGAGTGCAGCAAGGTCAAAATAATCAGTTTGTATTAAAATGAAGTGTGTCTAGTACGAATGAGATTTATACAGAGATCATTTATCCTGTGTTAATCGATCATAATTACTACAGAAGTCCTCCAGAAACAGGACTTAACAAAGATATTAGGCATGAGACAGAATATCGTTGTCTCAAATATCACGATACAGAACACTGCTGAGACAAATTTGCTTCTCATTTTGTGTATCACGATATTTCCTTTTTATATTCATTATGCGCTCTACCTCTACTTACACACTAGGCAGCAGAACAAGAGGCAGTAGCATACAGAGCACGAAGTTTAAGAGTGGGAACCTAACTGCCTTGAAGCATGCTTACTTAATATTCCAAAAAGTTACACTAATTAGAAGAAAGCGTTAGGGCACGAGTGTCAAACACGATTGCATTCTCATTTCTTTTGACTCTTTTGAACTTGGAAAAAATAATACTGAAATGACCTGTAGTACACTAATGCTCAACTTTTCAAACTATCCAGAATTCATAGCAGATCTGTACCATAGGCATTTGAAGGTAGTTACTGGTAGTTACTAATAACTATCGTTTATAAGTGCACTCTGGTTTCTGTGGTGGCTGGATTAATCCCGGTCTGAAACAAGGGTTAAAATCAGCGCCTGTGTGCTGCACTTGATGTAAGTCATACTGTCATCTAAAAATGATTTATAGGCATGCTTTGTGTTGTGTGTTGTAATTTCGGGGGAAGAGGAGATGTACAAAATAAACTATTGTTTTCCTGATCTGTACAATTAAACTGGTAAGTGTCACACTTGTGATTTTCAGGTGAATGTCAGACAGCAGTAGGAGCGGTGATGACACAAATTTGTACTGCCAAGCAATCTTTCCATGTTAAGAATGTTGCAGTGAAATACATTTATGGCACTGAAAAAAGATAACGATAATGTTAATAATAGGGGAAAATTGCTCCTAATATTATAAATCCTGATCTACTTTTCTAATAATACAATGTATTGATATTGCAGTGGTTTTATTCGTTGTCATTACACAGTAAATGTATTAAATTTTAATATTTTATTTTTGTCACTATCGTCCGGTGTTAATATCGTCTTGTGATGGCTGTATGAGGATATGACTCATATGGTGGCTTTAGTATATCCTCTCATGCCTAAGAGATAAAATACAGTACTGTGTAAAAGGCACATGAAAGAAATGCTTCAAAACAAAGATGCCTTCAAAAATAATGAAATTAAATGGTTCTACATAAAAAAAACTACATAAAAACAAAGTCCATATTTGCTGTGGCCACCCAACTGATGCTTTTTTAACAATGCATCAGTAGTCTCAGGTACAATTTGTGCAGTTTTATAAGGAAATTGGTGGGTACGTTTTAATGAGCATCTTGGAGAATCTGCTACGGTTCTTCGGGAGACTCGGACTGTCACAATTGTTTCTTTTTTTGCAGCAAAACCCAGCAGCATTCATTATGTTTTTTTTTTTATCTGAAACGTGGTCTCTTATAATATGTTGCTTTATTTACTGACATACAAACATTTCTTATGTAACATTTATTTTTTTTTGTTTGGAAAGTAGTGTTTGGAAATCTAAAATGATTTTTTACTGACTCAATAATGCAGAGGTCATAAAATACACATCAAATCCATATTAAAAAAAAAAGAAATAAAATCAGGGTGTCAAAGACTTTTGTATAGTACTGTATGTCATGAAATCTTATTCCATCCAAATATATATATATTTTTAGTAAATAAATATTCTGTCTTAGTGTTGGGTGAAAGTGTTCTGCTCAAAACAACCAAGGAATGCCAAAGTGTCATGGTAATAATCTAAATCAGCTATATATTAGTTTTCATGCATCCCTTTCTCTGTCTGTAGATGAGTGTTGTAAAGTGCCTACGGCCAAGGCTGAACTCCATCCTGTTTAAGCTGCAGTTTGAGGAACAGGTGAGTCACCTGAGGCCAGACATGCTGGCGGTGAGCGCGGCGTGTGAGGAAGTGAAGAAGAGCAAAGCCTTCAGCAAGCTGCTGGAACTTGTGCTGCTCATGGGCAACTACATGAATGCTGGCTCTCGCAACGCCCAGTCCTACGGCTTTGACCTCAGTTCCCTCTGTAAGGTGAGTACTGCACACACAGCATCTGTGCTAACTTACTTACTTACCTATTTACTTACTTACTTACTAACCTTCTTAACTTGCTTAAAAACTAAATTATTAAACAATTACTCACTCTTTCTCTTCTTTCAATGACAACTTTCAGAGGTCTCCTTTCTCCCTCTTTGGCCGATGAAATCCATAAAATGCTTTAGTTGAGCTAAAACAAAGAAAGCAATGAATGAATGAATGAATGAATGAAGTAAAACCTGTTTTAAACAAACTATTAATTTTTTTGTTTTGTTTGTTTTACTTGGGGTTTTAAGTAAATTGATTTTTTTTTGCACGTGTTTTGGAGTAGGAGGTTTCCAGTGACCCACCTTTATCCTGCCTATTTACACGTTTAAGCTTTGAGGCATATTTTCTTCATGTGTGAATGGAAGCTACAGAGCACAATGATTTTAAAGCTTGTAAAGCTTCTACTAAGTAGAATAGCTTGTCTGTTATTCTGTTTTTGGGGGCGAGATACGTGTTGGGAAAACAGAAATGAAATAAGATTAATATTAATTATGAGTCCAACCTATTTTGTGCAGCCATGGCAACCCACTGCTCATTCTGCAGTTCTTTTCCTTCTTTCTGCCTGACTTTTTATACTTTTCTCTCTCTTTATGTCCTACTCTTGCCTCTTCTCTAAATGGCCATTACTGCATTACAGCTGAGTAACCAGGCCAGCCTTCTCTCGTGCTGAATGAAATGCCTCTCAGCTCATCAAATCTCTTATAGCACCTGACAAAGGAGTCCCACACTGACAAACACATTCATAGCCTGGACTTTATTAGAAGCATAAGCTGATGGACTGCTACAGGAACATCTGCTTCCTAGTAGCTGATAATGTTAGATGAGAGAGAACTGCACTGGAGGGTCTGAGTGGTCAGTGAGCCTGAGACACAATCAGCCGAGTTCTGACCTTTTTTTTAAAAAATTTTTTTTTACTTTTTAATAAAGTAGGTAGATAAAGGCCACCTTTATCTCTTACCTGCTTCTCTCACTGCTTTTCTTTCTGTGTTGAGTCGAGAGATTGGAGGATGCTTAATTGAAGCTATCTCCTAAGTTTCTCTGCACTTTTTAAGTGATGGAGAGATTTGTCTTCCCTGACAAACGAGTGCAGGAAGAGAGGCAGAGAGACAGCTGTGTCATTCCCGACAGGCGGAGAGTAACAAAGAAAGCGTGCCGTTCCCTGCCTTTAAAGTTGCTTGCCCGAGGACTCGTCCTGATGTTCTCTTTCTCCGCTTGTAGTTTTCTGCTTGTTTGTTTGTTCAGGCAAGTTTACATGGGACATGATTTCCTTTGTGTTTTGTTTGGTGTGTGTTTAGTCATCGAATGTGTGTCTGAGGTTTTCCTGCATGTTCCTTTGTGACTATTTCCACAAGGAAACATTTAGACTTCTCAATGACATGACTTCTTTTAGGTGTTCAAATTTGCTGCTCTACCTCAGAAAGCTGTTGTTTGCTGAATGCCCACAAGGTCAGCAGCTATAGCTAACCCTAAAACACTGCACTACAAGTGTAGAGAGAGAGAGAGCATAAAGCTTTTATTTGTCCTTTTATAGAAAGACTAATTTTGTAGGTTTTATTTAAACTTTTTGCCCCAATATAAAGAATCCCAACAGGCCAGAAAAGCACATGACTGAGCTTTGTAACTTTTGCGCTATCACGCCAGTAATATTCTGTTTATTCTGTATTTTTCCTCCATGCCACATTGAGGAATCTTGGCCTCTACAAAATTCTATATCCATAGAATAGTAATCATGATTATCATTGAAAACATCTAGTGTTTTCAATCTAGCTGCAATTTCAGAGTGCGCTATCAAATTAACTTGTCAAAGACAAAAGGAGGCTGTCAGTGATGACTTTATCCAAGATTCATTCTCTCTCTCTCTCTCTCTCTCTCTCTCTCTCTCTTTATTTCAATGTCTTACTCTTTTTTATTCTCTCCCTTGTTCCTTCTTCCTGCCATTCTGGGTTCATTGTTGAGATGTAAATATTTCCTGCTGAATTGCGAGAGCGAGCAGTTAAGGATTTGAGTGCATTTGTCGCTCTGTACATGTATACAATCTATTTAAATGTGTACCTCTGGTTGTACAGATACGTTATGTCTTAATATCTAGATTAAAAGGAGAAATTATAATTTTTGAAGAATGTCTGACGAATTTTCTGAACGAAGTCATGACTCATGTTAAAATTTAAGTTAATTATATGTAGTTTGGAGTTAATACTGAAATTGCGCACTTCGGTGTTCAGACCTCAGACAAAACTACAGCCTTAAAGCACTACTCAGACTTAAGTATGTCTCAGTTACAGATGATTCTGACCTTGAAGGCAGATTAAAGGCAGTGGTGTGCACACTACTGAAAAACCCAGTTAAAAAACACTTCTACTCGAGAAAAATCTGGCAACTTTGGAGGCGGGAAATACATGTAGGGACCTAAGCACCTCTGTAACCCGACTCTGAATATGTGTAACTTTCCCCATTTAACTATTGACATAACCTTTCAAATTAAGTTACAAATTCTCTTCTGACATGATCTGTGTTTAGAATGGAAGAATTAAAGATTTTTTTTTCACCCTCTGTTATTTCTCCTTTTCTCTCTGTCAGTTGAAAGACACCAAGTCAGCTGATCAGATGTCCACGCTGCTTCACTTCCTAGCTGAGGTGTGTGAGGAGAAATTCCCTGACGTTCTCAAATTTGTTGATGACTTGCAACACGTGGACAGAGCCAGTCGAGGTATACACACACACACACACACACACACACACACACACATATATACAATGAGACACAATGACAACAGAATACCAGAAACCCAGTAGCCTGTTTTACAAATGCAGTGCACATCATAGTCTGTATTAAGCTGTGTTTTGTGTGAAAATGAGTGGTGGTGTTGTTTTTTGTTTCTTTTTTTTTTTTGTCAGTTGTTGTGTCAGTCACCATCTGTTTTAAGTTGATTATATCCAAAGCAGGGTATATCTAAAGCGGGTTTCAGGCATGGCAGCTTGGCCCAAAATAACCTACCACTTTAAAGATTTCAAATATAACTGGTGTCTTTACACTGTGTACTACTTATTTTTATATTGATGCTTATTATTTGAATTCATTTTAGGTGTGTATTAGTTGAATTTCCTGGATCAATTTAAATGGTGATGTGATGTATGAAATTATTTTTGGATATAACACTGTTTCATGTTTCAAGCAAAGTAGCAATGGTGCACACTTCACATTCACGCAGCAACCTACATCGTTCAGGAACAAACTAAGGCATGTTTACTAGTGTTTAAGACATGCTGGCTTTCCAATAGCAGCCAGCATAGAGACTCATGTAAAGGAGTTTGTCAGGGAAGATTTAATGGTTAGATTTAACCATTTGTTGTGGAATATCCGAGAGACAACTTGGTTCCTGTTATCACTTTGCAAAGCACCGTGACTGTTAGAAAGTGCCTACACCTGAGACTCCTTTCATAAATGTTAAATAAACGTTTCCTAACAAGAAACATCACATCAACGATTATGTTATTCCTTGTGAAATAACACATTTTTAAAAAAAAAAATCAGTTTATTATTAGTCTAAGATTATGTAGTGTGTCCGCTGTACAAGTCCCTGTGAATGAGCTGTTACTATGGATAACGTTCTAACGTATTAGAACAAGCACCTTAATATTAACCTATAACAGCTGGAACTACCTATGCTGTTATACAAATATTATGCACACTTTCTGACCAATCAAAATTCAAGAATTCAGTTGCTCTGTGGTATAAATCTTATTTATGTGCCATTAATATATTTATTCTTCAATATATATATATATATACTCGATTGTGCTGTAGGCTATTCAGAATGTAGTACGATACCATGTCAGCAATCAAAGGCTTTTCCTGCTCTGAAGAGCAGATCAATCACACATTTATTCTATGAGTCTTTTATAAAACCACAAGCTGTCTGACATATGAGAAATATTTATCTGGATTTTTCACTTTGTTTGCATCTATGTGCTGATGGCTTTAGCTCTTTGACATGTACATGTATAATGCATAATGCTGTTAATGTTGCTGCTTTAGGATGTTTTTATAATCATGACACTGGCATTATCTTTTCCCCATCAGGATACAGTGTCCTGAGAAATAAGACACATCTCTGTCACTTCTAATGTGTTTGTGTTTGGTGTAATCTGTGGAGATTGTAGATTGGAGAGAGCTTCTGTGTGAGCAGGTTGGCTTGGGCAGCTGGTATGTTGCTGTGTTTTTTTCTCTCGAGCGCCAGCATGCATGCCATCACTGGTGATCCTCCACGGCTTCAGTGCTGTTCAGCGAGCCAGAATACACAGAGTTCATCATCCTTCCATTCCAAAACATGCTGTCTATTGACTAGAACCACAGCAGAGAGATCTGTCTGTCCTCCTTCTTCGTCTTTTCATCTTCTTCTGTGTTTGACTGTCCATCTGTCTGTCCGTCTGCCTGTCTGTCAGTCCACATCAGACACATTCTATCCACCCATATCTAAACTATTTATCCATCCATGTATCCATCTAGCCATATCAGAACTATTTATTCATTCATTCATCCATCCATTCATCTATCTATTCACCCACATTGGATTTATCCATCCAGCCATCCATCCATTCACCAACATCAGACCTATCCATTCCTCCATCCATTTGCATCAGACCCATTTTATCCTTTCATCCATCCATCCACATCAAACCTGTCCATCCATCCATCCATCCATCCATCCATCCCTCTCTCTTCATACTCTAATCCTAATTTACTTTACGTTGCTTTCTATCATTCTCTCTCTGTCTCTGTCTCTCTCTCTCTCTCTCTCTCTCTCTGGGAGTGGGGGTGCTGGATTGACAGTAGTGCTCTGTGGGGTCATGTTGCTTCCGGCAACCCCAGAAGCATAGAGATGACACAACAACGAAACTGTCTCACTACATTACTGCATGCATCACATGAGAACCAGGAGAACCAGAACAAGTTCAGCAGAAGTAGTGGTCATCGGGAACCCATCAGTCATTCCTCTGTTCAGGCTTTTTGGTGAGATCATCAGGATCAGCCGGTTGCATTTGTGAGATTGCGTGTCGTGTGGAGTAGAGTGGCAGAGTGGCAATGTTCATTAGCAATACCGTGCCTCCTTTTTAATTAGGGCCCAGCTCATTTAGTGTTGTCTCTGGGTGGAATAGTCATTGGTAATTAATCATGGCTAGGCCCCATGCCACTGTATTAATAAACAGAGCATTAGGTGTGGAGGGACTTGCTGAGCCCTCGGGACTTATAGTTTTTGCTTGGCACTTAAGTGTTCCTACTTTGTTTCTTCCAAACTAAATAATTTAGTATGATTATGGAGGTACTGAATTTTTCTCAGATGCACTGTTTTCTGGATAAAACTAGCTATAATTTAGTTAATAATAATAATAATAATAATAATACACTAATTGCACAATAATTACAATAATAAAACTATCTCAACTATTTTTCCTCTTTGGGATGGTTCATGAATTGGGTCAGTGTTGAAACTGATTGACAGCACATTCTCTGACTTTTTATCTTCCTTCATTTGCTCGCTCCCTCTTTAAATTTCTCCCCTTCACAATCCCCTCCCTCCTCTATCTAATGGCCTATCTGTGTTCTCTCCCACTCTTCCACATTTCATTAATAGCTCCCACTCTGGCGTCCCTCATCAAATCGGTTGGCATTATGGGTAACACATCCCCGCCGCCCCAAATGTGGCCCGTGCACGGAGTCTAATCGTGTTACTCTATTACAGTTATTTCCATCCATTATTCTGCCTCTTCCTCTCCTTGGCTGCTGTCTTTCTCTGTCAGATAGCGTGGGTCAGATGGAGGGGTGTTTGTTTTGTATTGTATTGTATTGTATTGAGAGGTGGCAACGTTTTTATTAATTACTCACTGCTGTACAGTACTGTTGTGCTTTCAGCTCTCACAAAGGTATGATTTGCTGGGTAATAGTCTTATGACTTTATTTAGGAACGTAGTGTTTGTGTACGTGCACGATCTGACTGGCAGTTCTCTTCTTTGTCCTGTGACTGTTCATGCCAAAGCTGTCACAGGATTTTGTTGAGGCCCAGCTGGCATCTGAAAGGTGTGCGCAAACAATTAAACAACACTTTTACTTACCCGGTGTTTTTCTTTTTTTTTTTTTTTTTCCTTAGCATAGAGATGATCTGAAAACATAAACACACAATGCTCAGATTCTCACATGCACATGTTGACATAGCTATAATAATGTATAGCTCACTTAAATACAAGAACATGCTCTACTCTGCAAACACACATAAACAAAACATCTCTTTGCAGACTTCAAGGCTGCAGAGAAGGTACAGTATATGGGCCAACATATATCGTTCAGAATGGTTTCCAAAATAGCAAAACATGAAATAATTACTGTTCTTAAAAGACTAACTGCTTTCTACAAGACGTGAAGCCAGCCAGCCGCATCTTTTCAAACTATCCTGCTCTCTTCTGAATACATAAGCTCACATACTCCCACGATTGGCTAGCTAAAGGGGAGAGAGAGTATGCTGTCCTTCCTATCCAGAGAGCACTGCAAATTTTGCACTCTTGGTTCATGGCCAAGAATGGCTGTGGAATCGCTGGGATTGGCACTCGCAATCTCCCAACAATAGTGCGAGCGCTTTTATGTTGTGCCACCTGGGAGCCATGTGACCACGTTTTTCTGAACTACTCACACTATGTACTTCCTTGTTTTTACATTAATATATGTCTGCTGTCCTGTTAATACACCTGAGAACAGAGTGGTTTGAGTTGAATAAGGTCGCAGTAATTATGCAGGTGGATAATTTTCTGTTAGAAATAACAGCCTTAAGAGCTAAAAAGACACATCTTTGACCTTGTAAAGACATTTAATCAGTAGTATTATCATAATATAACATCCTCATCTGTTTCAAATCAAATACCTTTTTGTCTTACACCTAAAGTTCTGTTGATATTTGTTAGTGAGCCAGTGAGCCTGGCTAGAGCAGTTTAAAGTCAGTATGTGCATGAGCTGCGTAGATGCTTCATCTCTCTCTATCTTTCTGCCCCTTTTCTCCTCCTTCCCACCCCCTGTCTGTGTCCTCCTATTTCACTCATCACTCTCTCATACCATGTCTCCTTCAACCTTCCCTTCTTCCTTTCCTTGTTTGCTCCATTAGAGGGAGCTAGAGGTTGTGTGTTAGGAGAGAAGTCCTTCTGTCTTCTGTGTTTACCAAAAGCCAAACTCACTTCTTCCCCAGCTGCCATGCCAACAGCACGTAGCATGGAGGATGCTTAATGTGTTAATGCTCCCTGATCTCACACTGTATAGTTCAGCCACCATTTTCTGTATTTAATTCACACACTGGAAATGCCAATCATTAGTTGGCCAAGGAAAGGAGTAATAAATTATTGCTAGGGAAGGAGCAGATGTGTAGGCATTGTTTATCTTAAATGTATGTTCCATTAAGTTTAAGGGGGTGGAGATCATAACACAGACAGGTTTTGATCCAAGTGTATGCAAGGATTTTTTTTTTTTTTTAAATGTAAAGCAAGCATGTAGTCAGCCGATCTACGAACAGTCTAGAAAAGGCAGAAGCAACTACATAAACGAAACCACAAAAACTATACAAGTGCAGGAAAGGCTAAATAACATCAAAAGCAGTGGCAAGACTTTGCAAAGAATTGGGGGAAATGTCCAGCTTTTAGGAAGAGTGCTGATTAGGAGCAGGTCAAGCAAGCCTGGAAATTGTGAACTGAGAAATGGAGTATGTGTGTAGTCATGTGAGATGGTTTGCTGGTCTCCTAAGGATTCTGGGAGGTATAGTTTGTGGTTTCAGCTTTGACTGGTGCTGAGAGAGATGTGAAGGTCTAACTCTGAGAATGATTAACAGAAGGGTAGGATTTGACCGAAATAATTTATATAAGACAAGGCCATCTATAGCTCTACAGGTTGAAGATTTTGTTTGGTGGAATCTTTCACTCCTTATATCGCTTCCTGATGAAATGGTGGGAAATTACCCCTCTGTAACCATCAGTGGTCAGTAACCTTTCGACCGTCGATGCCCACAAACACATAAGCAGCTTCTAGCCTTTGCTCTGAGCCATAAATGTAACAACAGCTCAGAACACAGTGTATAAAGACCTTACTCTGTGTGGACCCTGTGTTGACCATTTGTTGAAATAGAGCTATTACTCTTGCATTTATCTTACTGGCATTTTATCTCCTCCTCTTTTATACAATGTCCACCATACTTATTGGCAACCTATATTAAAATTAGTAAAAAAAATTATTTAGAAAAAAATAACATGCAATGAGTGATGTATCAGCTCAGACATACAGGAGTATTATAATTTTTTTTTTTTTTTTTTTTTTTTTTTTTTTTTTTTTTTTTACAAAATGTTGTGCTCATGGGTCCAATTCCAGGGGAATGTTTCAGACATGTGAAACTTTTTGTTATGTGCTTAATGGTATTTTTACTACTTATGTATTTTTGTAATATCCATTAACTGATTTGTAGAGGTCAGTTACCCCTCTGTTATGTGTCAGTGATTGGCAAACTTTCGACTGTCGATTTTCACAAACACATAAGCAGCTACAAAAACCAGCGCCTCCAGAAGAAACCTACTTACATAAATTATGCCTATGGCTTAAAACACTTATTATTATTGTCTTTAAATCTGAAAAAAGTTTCATACTGTGGAAAAGAGATATTTTTGGCACCATTATTATCTAATTAACTGGTTTGGACAGATTTGTTTGTTCTTTTTCATTGCAAGCATTTGTTTCTTTATTTGTTTGTTTATTTTGTCTGTACCAATCTGTAAGAAAGAACAGGAACCACAGAGGTAATAGTAAGTACATAAACATAAAGCTGAGATGAGGCTTGAAAAGTTTCTCTCTTTAAACAATGTCTAAATTCTCACTGACAGGCACACACACATACACACACTCCCCTGCTTCCCCCAAAGTTGTGTGGTCTTAAAGCATGTCTCCTATGAACTCTCAGACTGCTCTGATGCCCTCTCAATGGCCTTCTTCTTTCTTGCAGCACTTTCCTGCCTCCTCTGTACTCAGCAACCCTTGCTGGCTTTAGTATGCTAATCTCACCCTGGCCTTGAGGAGAAAGGGAGGATGACACGGCATCTCTTTGTTTGATGTGCAAAAGCATGCACTGTTCCATGTTGACTTTAAAGCTCCTTAGTGAAGTTCTGAAGTTTGCCAGTACTACAGCTTTAAAAAGATGCAGCCCTGATGAAATTAGCATGTTTACATTGAATTTGAAACTACATGAATTGTGACTGTTGAAGTGTTTATTAAGGTGATCTATTCTGAGGTGTTTGTGTGTCTGATGAATGGATGTTTTCTTCCTGTAAGTTATTTATGTCCGTTATCTGGTGTGTGTATGTGTGTGCGTGCACGCAGGATGTTAAAGGAATGCTGCTGTTGTGATGCACTTAATTAGGCTGGTTGTGATGCACTGAAGCACAACTCGTGCTATGTGAAAATCTATACTGCCTAATGAAACATGAAAAACAAGCACCAAACTCACATGCTCAAGCGGTCATACTCTTAGTGGTGTGTGTAGCTTGTAGCCATATGTGTTTTTTTGTTAATAGTGGTGACCAATACCAGACCCGACAACCTTTACATATTACGTAGGAGCTCTCTGCTTTTTGACAATGGACCACACTGCTATGCGTTATCACCCAAAAATACACCAAAAGAATGTTTCACAATTCTGTAAGTGTTTTGAACTCTCTGAAATTAACTGACTCCCCTTCGAAGCTCCGCCCCCTTCCGCCCATCTAACATTTTTAAGCTTTGAGCCAGTTCTCTCACCTCAGCTCGACTTTCCCCCTTCAAAGATGCACTGACAAAGGGCCCTTGCTGTCTTTCAGGATAAATGGAGACTGTTTTGTGTTCATTAATGTGAAATAAAATTTAACAGTGTATGTCCAACCTAGCTAACTTTAGACAAGTATTATAGCTAACATCAGTGTGACAGCGGGGGTGTGGTCGAGCGTTAGCAGTGGACGGAGAGGAGGCGGGTTGAACCGGCAGGTAATACATGATGATTTTCACCTGTCTCTTATTACCACCAGTCTACTTATTTGTGTCTCTGTGCTTTCAGTGACTCCTGTAACTGGAGAGAGAGAGACACACAAGCACAAGCGAAAAGCTGCGAGTCAATTGAATATTTTTTATTTATTTATTTATTTATTTATTTATTTTTTGATGCGAGCCCGGAGCTCAGCTAAAGTTTCGCCTGCCTCCCGAATCTTCCTCCACACTCTCACACACCGGTGTTTTACAGTTGTTTGTACTTATTAGGGATGCCATGTTGACAGAAAATGGTTAAAAGCAGCACTAAGAAGCTCTTCTGCTTTTTTTTCCCCCCGAACTTATGCTAATGTTCATGCAAACTGGACAGTTGAATATTGGAAAAAGACCAGGTGATATTTTTCCAATTTTCAACTGTCCAATTTTGATTAGCCTGTGCCCAGTGTAAGCTCAAATTCCTGTTGCTGGCTGACAGGAGTGAAACCCAGTGTGGTCTTCTGTTGTTGTAGCCCCCAAGGTTCAACGTCTTGTGTATTCTGAGATGCCTTTCCGCTCACCACTGTTGTAAAGAATGGTTGTTTGAGCTGAACAACAGCTTGTTGTTATGAAAACAGTGTTTTACAGATTTTGAAACTTGATGCCCACAAGAATCAACTACACTTGCAAGTCTCTAATTGGGCACTTAGCCCACAAGTGCTCAGTTGTATAAAATGAGATAAATGTAAGTCACTCTGGATAAGGGAGTCTGCCAAATATAAATGTCTCAGCGTTGATGCAGCATGAGCAGCAGATGCAGTTGGCTGGCTTCTCAGAAGAAACATGTGTTAACTCTCATGTTCCCTGGTTTGCAGTTTTCATATGATCGATGACCAAGTTTGGGTGCTGGGGGAATGAGGAAAGGGGTGGAGGGGGATAACCAAAATAAATAAAAAACAAACAAACAAAAAAACTAAATTGAATCTGTGATCTGTGGGCTCCTTTCCCCTCCTCTATAATCGCCTCGCTGTGTGGGGGCAGTCTGCTCATGGGCCTAAAAAACTTTTTTTGATGGTGTTTTTAACTGCTTACATATTATTTATATCCATTTGGAAAGAATTTTGTTTGATTATCCTCTGCTTAGATGGATATAATGTGTTATATTTTATATTGCACTGTGTGCATATTAAAAGCCAAGCTGCTTTTTTCATTTTTATTTATTTTACTGTCCCTGTTCTTTTGAATCTGGAAAATATCAGACACACTGTTCTAAAGCTTCATGGGGTCCTTAAAGGGTCCATAAGGGTTTACAGTAGAATGGTTATTTACACACTGTCACCTGGTTGCCTGCCATATGGAAATACGATACACATCAAATTCTTCTTAACACACACACACACCCCAATACTATGTAGAAGCATCTCCGTTTATCTGGTCAATTAATGGAGAATTTATTACAGTAGTTTTCCAGTTTTCCGAAAAAAAAACAACATGAAAATAAGAAAATGGAAACATCTAGAGAAGCTTTGGAGAGTGTATAGTTGGGCTATTGAGCCACTGAGATATATTTTAGCCAGCTGATGATTCTTTTTGCAAAAGAGACCTTTTCATGAGGCTAGCATAATTTAAATTCTGATAAGATTTTAATAGGTTTAGGTGTGAAATTATTCTTAATTTTTCCCTGTGATGTCTGAACTTTGGTCATATCCATCCTTTTATGTTTAGCCAGGCAGTGGTCTCTCACCATGATTATTTCATGGGTAATAATGATCCAATTATAAGTGGTGCCTCTGTGTTTACCAGTCAGTAAAGTGTTTTGTAGTTGCACGTCTCACAGAGAAGATACCCTTCCATGCTAGCCCATCCGTCCTGCTGCATTTCTCCGTCAATCTGAAATACTAAATTAATTTTTAGATCACACCGGTCTTCTTATCTCATGCTAATTGTGCTATGGATGTCATTCCCTGTATAGCTGCTTTCTGATAAACACATAGAGTGTGTGTGTGTGTGTGTGTGTGTGTGTGTGTAGTCTCGGCGGAGAACCTGGAGAAGAGTTTGAAGCAGATGGAGAAGCAGCTGCTGCAGCTGGAGAAAGATCTGGACACCTTCAGCTCCCCTGAAAACCAAGATGACATGTTCCACAGCAAGATGGCCATATCCTTTATTACACACACACACACACTTGCACTTTGATTGTTCCAGATACAGGTGTCCAAGCACAAAGTTTATTTGCAGAGCCTTTCACCACATCTGCTGCAAACACACACACACACACACACACACACACACACACAAACTCTCGGTTTCTAATCAGAGCCCAGGTCCGTTTGTAAGACTGGCTGTGTATTTTAATTATTAACTACAAATGTCAGTGGGTCATGCTTCAAGCAGGTGTGTGCTCAATAATGGAGTTTCACACTACATTTCCATTCCGCATCCAGCCTCACTGTCTGTCTTCCTCTACTTTTCACTCTTGGTGCCTGGGGTGCTCTTCTGCTAACACTTTGGGTTTCCTGTTTACTCAAGTCTGAAGATTTTTGATGAACAACTTGCAGCATTATTATTACTTCCTTATCTCTCATTGCCACATACACATACCTACACTGGAAGGAAATTCTGTCTAGATATTGCTCAATTCTCATAAACAAATTTCTTATTTTAGGGAAGTAGAAGTTAAAAGCACAATATTATGTAGTATTGATTTTGTGCTGCTGGAGCTGGTACCTGTTCTCCTTCCCTCCTCTCTTCTTTACGCTCCTCACTCTGACATGACTGGGCAGGAGGCAGTCAGGGGAGATCATTATCCTGCATGGCCTGTGTGTGTATGATTGTGTGATTGATGCACTCATGGTGTTTCCTGTTGAAAGGTAGCATGGAGGCCCTTTAGTCCAAAGTTTCTCAGCAGCCCTGCTATGGACCAGTACGCTGCTACAGTGATGCAGCAGTGAGGCTTTAAGCTGACATTTAACAAATGAATCAGAGAAGTAAGCCAACACATCTTGATATCTTGTGTACTATATTTGCTTGACACAATGCACTGACACAACACAGCATCATAAAATCATACCTATGGGTCTCCACCACTACCGTCATCTCCACCAGCAAATCATCATTTACAGTATGGCAGCAGTCAGTGCAGTTATGTTTCTGATTGTACGACAGATTGTGAACAAGCAGGTGTTCAGCATGCAGTTGTTGGTGTGTGATTGCTGAGCACTGAAGGCTCTTCCAGAGAACTGATGAGCTCATTTTCTCCACTTAAGGAATTATTTCATCCCCCCATTTTTCCAGCATTTGACTGGGTACCCAGGTTACTCTATTATACATGTTAGAAATAAAATAAAAAAAATAGTGTAGCAGCGGCAATGAATGAAAAAAAAAAACTCGCCACAGTTCAGTGAATCCAGTTTTCTAAACATGAACTATCACAGCTTCTCTATTTCAGCTTATAAAATCACATGCAGCATTTATGTTTATTATTTGGCGGAAGGTAGCTCATCAGGCCAGAGAACGTTAGTGTTTTTTTTTTTTTTTCTTTTTTCCTTTAAAAAACACTACCTGGTCTGATTAGTAAAGTGACTGTATGATTTGTTTAAAGACGAATGGACAGAAAAGAGAATGGACAGATAAGTATGCAATTATTCCTCTGCTTCAAGTTTAAATCAGATGTCTCATCGGTTCAGAGTAGAGGTGTGCATACAGAAATACAGTCAGCAACTTCAGCAAATGACGGTGGCTACAGTAAAGGCCTGGTAAAGCACCTCAGCGTTCAGTGATGTCCGTGAGTACCAGACGTCAGGCAGTCATTGAATGCAATGTAAGGAATAAAAATATTCCTTATATCTATAATTGTTAGTTTGTCCAATTACCTTTGAGCCTGTGAAAATAGAGGAACTATGTAATAAATGGCTGTAATTCCTAAAGAGTTATTGCAATTTTTTTGTTGAACCCATTGAATTAAAGCTGAAAGTCTGCACTTCAATCAATCTTGAGAGCTTCATTGCAAATCCATTGTGGTGGTGTACAGAGGCAAAATTACGAAAATTGTGTCTCTGTCCAAATATTTATGGACTCGACTTTTTGGCAGTATAGACACTTTAATATAGGCAGTTAGATACGCTGTCTGGGCAAAAGTATGTGGACACCTGACCATTACACTCAGGTCGTTCTTCTGCAAATTGTTGCCATAAAGTTGGAAGCACACAATTATATAGAATGTCTCTGTATGCTGTAACATTACAGTTTCCCATCACTGGAACTAAGACGCCCAAACCTGCTCCAGCATGACGATGCCCCTGTGCACAAAGCGAGCTCCATGAAGACATGGTGTGTGAAGGTTGGAGTGTCAGAGACCATGGTACTAGTCGAAAATGGCAGTGTGAAACTTTGGTGCGAAACAAAACAGAACCAATTCATATTGTCATTAATGGATAAGCATTGAAAGTTACTTATGACTAAATGGCGATATGTAACCAAGGATTATGTAGCACAAATTTTAGTTGAATACCCTTGGTCTAAAAGATCGACACCTATACTTCAAGGATAAATTTGTTTAATTTGTTATTTAATCATTGTGTTCTTTCTTGTTATGGTCGTTTCATTCTTGTTCAGGCTTTCAAGTGTGGCAGAACTATAGTCAGTAAGAAACAGCCAAAAAAGAGAAAAAAGCTTGTCTCATTTGGTTGGATGACCTCACAAAAATTTTAGCAGCTCTCCTTCATTTGTTTCCCCACTTTCTTGTAAAGCATTAATTTTCACGTTTTAGTGTCTCATCTCTAGTCTCATTCCGAGTGGTATTAGCACTAATGTGTGTGTGTCAGACTCAGTTCCAGGAGCTGTCCAGCACATGCCTCAGTTCATTATGGAATAGATGAGTGCTTCATCCTGATGGGTGTGTGTGTGTGAGTGAGTGAGTGTACACGTAAGTGTGGCTCCATCAAGTCATGT
>CM075013.1:22046657-22066962 GCA_037576675.1 Pangasius sanitwongsei | reverse complement strand
AGGGGCATCGTCATGCTGGAACAGGTTTGAGCCTCTTAGTTCCAGTGAAGGGAAACTGTAATGTTACAGCATACAAAGACTTTCTATACAATTGTGTGCTTCCAACTTTGTGGCAGCAATTTGGGGAAGCACCACATATGATCAGGCGTCCACATACTTTTGGCCATATAGTGTATTTGCGTTAATGCAGTAAGACTATACAATCTAGATTGTAATAGTGGAACACTTCTTGTGCACAGTAATTAACCAATAATGCATCAGGTACTGCCTGGGTATCGTATAAGCGGTGAAGAGATTAATAAATGTGCAAGAGTGAAATAGATAAATGATTAAACATGTGCTGGAAAGTGAGATATTGAAAAAATTAAAAGGGTGGCGAATGAAGGAGTAGTTAAGTTATTTTTATGCATTTTATTGACCATTTTAGACTTCAGTAAACATAATAAACATTTTATTATCAGTGTTTAGATAACTACTCATTTGTAATCAGATTTTTGACTCATTAGATAACCTATTAATGACTTTGGTTTGGGGATTCCGTAAGTCAGCGTATCCTCTGCTAACTCTTTAGACCAGCTAAACACTTGAGAATAACCGAATTCCTGTAAGGACAGGTGTAGAGGAGCAGAACCTTAACGTACCGACCCACTTCAGTTAGCCTTCTTATAATTAGCCTGCATACAGAGTGGAACGGGGGGAAAAGTGAGAGAGCTCCATAAATAGAGCAGTGAAATGAGCCACAGATGTGAAGGTGCTCCTCTTTGCTGCTCTAGGCCATGTTACACCTCAAGCTCTGATTATTCTCATTACCTGATTAGAGAAGGGTAGCTCTGGATAGACATTCTTGCGTGCACACACACACACACACACACACACACACACACATATGTATTCATAAATAGATTACCAGCTCCTATTATTTTTTTTTATGATTTATACTCAATCTATCACATTGTCCACAGCAGTAGAGAGAATGAAAAAATAGCGTGTTTGTATTAATTAGGAAACCGTGAAGAGCTGCATTACCCACAGAATAGATCTCACTTTTTAAATTGGATCAAAGCGTGTGAATGAAATGGGGCTTTCAAGGGACATAATAATAGCTGTTTGATTTCACACCTCCCTAGAAGCTCCAGGAAGTGCTGAGAATTCATTACTGCATGTGACTACATCAGTGTCACAGACGCAGTGGATTGTAGAGTAGAACTGACCAGAAAATTACCAGGCCAAAGATCTAACTCTCTCAGAGCTTCATCACTACACCACCATGCGGTGCGCTGCCCTTTCCGCAGCTTCTGCTCAGAGCAGTTGATCCCACGAGAGGCTGAGTGAGAGGAATCATCCTTTCTTAAAGTGTGAGTGCAAATATACGTTTTTTTTTTGTTTTTTTTTTTTGATATAGCACCAATCAATCAGCAACCAAAAGCAATGTTGCATTTTATACGCACACTTGTGGCTATCTGCAAACATAACAACTCCAGGAATTACTGACTGGCACAGAGTACGTCGAGTTCAGGCTTGCCTAACCTCACTAATGACTTCTACCATTTGCATGTTGTTCAATCAGCTGCAAGTCTGCACTGGCTTTAGCGTTCGCAGCTGGAGACATGCTAATTTCTGATATGCCCTTGCTCATTCCATGTGGTGCTTGAGCTCTGAACTGGTGTTTATGTGTGTGTGTTTGTGTGTAGCACGCATTTACACATGTCCTTAAGCTGTGTGAGTGGGAGAGTATGCCCTCTCTGTGCCCTCTGTTCACTTACTCATTGAAAGGAGATGTACAGCAGGAGTGTGGAGAAGACGTGAATCCAAATGATGCTGGCTAATGATGAATACATAATCAGGGAGAGGATGAACAGAGAAAATCTAAACTTTGTCTCAAATCATGATACTTAATTTGCTTGTAAAGAGATCATTTACTTATCATCCCTTTTGCCACAAGTCAGATGGCATCCATAATTTCACCCAACTCTCTCACTGTAGCCATCTGTCATTAATGTGCCCTTTTCTTCACATTGCTGTTGACTGAATGAAGAGGCTGCTTTCAGAGAGCAAACACTTTTGCTCTCTCTGTGCTCTCTAATAGCTATTAAGTCATGTTAAAGAGCATTTTCTTTTTTTGGACGTCTCACCCTCAGACTAACGGCATTGACTGAGCATATTGAGTGGGTATTGTCTTTAACTGGCTGTTTGTCTAATGTGAATGGAGACCTGCTGAGCTGCAGTTGACCACTTGCTATTGAGTCTCTCTCTCTTGGCCTGCGCCATTACACAGATTTTATCTCTTTCACATTGACAACATTTGTGTAGCACCCAAACCACAGGGTCTGTGGCATTTTGTGTGAATGTAGAAATTGGATTTGCCCTTTGGCTTGCTTTGTGTTGAAATTGACTTTACATTCGGACTGCCAGTGTTAAGAATACCTATTATTTGTTAGGGGATTTCGGTCTTTTGGGTGTAAAACTATTATAAATTTCAAACAAATCTTTACAGCAGTGGAAGTGCAGGAGTATATTGATAGTTCCGGTATTGAATTAGAAAGTCGGTGAACATCGCTTGACATTGGCATGTTCTTTAATGTAAACAAAAGAAGTGCTCTTGTGCCCGAAGCAAAGCAATTACAGTTTGTGAAATTAGTTTCACTCACTCTGTCTGTGGCGTTTCATACTGCAGCTCATCCTGTCAGACTGCATTTGACTTGAGCGGTTGGGGAAACCACGTGGCCTTCGGTGCTGGCACGCTCGCCATAATTAAGTTCAAGCAGCGGCTGGAAGAAAGGAGGCTGCTGTTTTTAATGAGGAAGGAGCGAAGTGAGGAGAGCAAAACCACAGTGTTTTGTCCTAATTCAATATCCCGCATTACCTCTTTTTCCCAGGACTCCCTTTTAACATGTTTACTGCTTGGTTAGTCAAATAAGAAGCCATGGATTTCATCTCCAGGTCCAGGCTAATAGGGTTGGGTCACATATAACACGTTGCTGTGCTTTAGAGGGACGTATTTGCAGCTCGTGGTGGTTAGAAACAAAGTACAGCTATAATATCCATATTAAAGAAAGTCTTATGAAAGACTCTCAGATGCCAGTTTGTTAGTCATACCAGCATAACAGACCCATACCAGCATTTCTTTTGTATGTATCTCAGGCAGAATTCTAAGTGTACCTCAGCATTTATAACCTAATCTACTGTTAAATTTTTTTTTTTTTTGAAGAACTACAAGTTTACACTGGGAAACCAATCCTCACTTTGGTTATCAGCATCATCCACGTCTATCTCTGTCTTATCACCTGAGGTGAAATCACTCAAACCATTAAACATCATGTCTCTACTCTACTTTACTGATCTCTGTTCATGATAACATCTGCTGTCCGGTCTCAAATGTGCTAAACGTTTTTTTTTTTTTAATTTGGACTGAAATTCTCAAACTTCAGTCACTCCTTTTTGGGTGTTGGAATGTTTGGGTCATTTGGAAGCTTAGGTAGAGTCACGCTTGTTTCCTGACAGCCAGGAACAGCATAACAATTAACTGCTTGTGGTGAAATTTTTCACTCCAATAACTCAGCTACAGACTTCAGTGTGACTAGGTGGGGCTGGTCTGATTTATACTTGCTGTTAACTACGAGTGCACAAGATGGCCGTCGCACATATCCTGTGGCCGTTTGACGCGTCGCTTGTGTATGTGTTGCGTCTGTGTGCTGCAATACCAATGTTAATAGTGGAAATAGTGTAGTACCAAGTGACACTCTGTCTGCAACAAACTAAACAAATTAAGATTGCCCCTCTAATTGCATACTTACATATTACTGTAGATCGTTATTGAGTATTGATACTAAGTGTTATGCTATTACAGGTTGAATTTTAAAAACCTCTGAAACCTCTTAAAGTCTGCTTTGAGAACCAGTCTTCTGGATCTTGTAGATTAGTAAATATTTTTGAGTGTATGGTGAGGGTTTTTGATTTGAGACGCAGATGATGACAACAGCCACGCCGACAGCAGAAAGTTTTAAAGAGAAACGGAGCCCATCAGTCTGTTTAACGTCACTGTGCATGAAATTGCTAAACATTACAATTCAACTAGCAGACGAGGAGGACTGAGATGTGTTGGCTCTGCCGTGTTATCTAGTGGATGCCAGATGTACATACGATACCCAAGTGAGTATGCTTGTGTAACAAAAGATACCCAATCTGCTTGTGTAACAGCTGTGTGCACGCAAATGCACGTGGGCAAAGTATATTTGCACCTTTAAACTGCTGTAAAGTGATTGGGTGTGGCTAATCCTCTTTAAAGTGATTGGGTGGGGCTAATACGCTGTAAATTGATTGGGTGGGGCTAATACGCTGTAAATTGATTGGGTGGGGCTAATACGCTGTAAATTGAATGGGCATGGCTAATCTGTGATAAAGTGACTAGAAAACAAGCATGTATTGTACTGTTTTTGCAGCTTAGTTTCTATAAAAATGGTGTTATGGACTGAGGAGAAACCTGACAATGTTTACAACCTATATTACACGCTTTTAGTTCAGAGAACTGAGGTAAAAAATGACACACTTTTAGTTCAGAGAACTGAGGAAAAGACGTTTCCATGCTAGATGCCCTTCAAAATGTATGAGTGTGTGAGCACGATAAACCATGTCTCACCTGTCAGCTAATTATTTGCAGTTTGAATTCATTAAATGATGCTAAACATCACTTAACAGCAGTGTATGTTTTGATCTGTGAAGTGCGCATGTGCATTTTCATTACGGACTTCCTCTGAAAAGGCAGAGAAGCAGAAAGCCCAGAGGCAAGCACTTCTGAAAATCATCCCTGACTCACTGCCAGTAGCTGCTGGGCCAGGCTTTGCAGAGGCTCAAGTGAACATGGAATAGAGTGGAATTGTATGTGCACTTCAGAGTTGCACTCAGTCAACTGCGAAGGCACGTCTGTGTTTGTGGCTGACAAGCTTTTATGAGTGGGAAGAGAGACAGACGGTGGACAGTCCTGCTCAACAGATTATTATATCTAAAACGCACCAAGCACTGTTCCCGTCAGAGTATATACTGTGCCAAACATTTGGGTAACTTAACACATGGAATTATTCAGCACAAAAGCTAAAATGAGTTACAATTATTATTATTTTTTTTTTATTTCTTTTATTTTTGATTCCCAAAGCAATCTTCTTGACAGCTTTGTGTGTTCTTGGTACAGTCACAACCATCCTCATTACGGAGCTACCAGGAAAGCTTGTCCAATAGTTTCAGCTAATGCTGCGGATTTTCTGGCTGTTGTACATAATTTCACTTAAAAGGGAGATTTATTTATAAATCTTAAGAAACAAAGTCCTACAAATGTATCATCAGTATTATTTAAATTTTTTCATGTAAACAGTTTTTCAGCATTTTACTACTGCACAGTGCAGTACAGCACATACAGTTGTTTATTGCTGGGTGTAACAATTGGACAATTTGGATCGATGCATTGATTTAAAAAACAATGATTGAAATCAGTCAAGACAAATCAGGACATTAATCATAAATCAATTATTGTAGAATATAATTGATTATAAATTGATTATTATTGATTGCAACTCAGTCTAAATCAAGTATTATTGAAAAAGGACATGCAACAGTTGTGTAAAAAGTAATTTATAGTTTTAAACTGATGTGTAAATAGGCTAGCAAGGTGATTAGCCCAAAACTCTGATACTTAAAATAGTCCTTCTCTATGTCATCACTATTTGAGAATTAACCTGAATGTAGGCCTACCCTGGGTTCTGAACGAATTTGTCACATACCATTCAGAGGAGTCTAAATTGAATCAAATCATATAGTATTAGATTCAGTGTTATAATCAAATATAGTCAAATTATAGCCTTATAAATTGAAAACATATAGTGTAGAAACCTGTGGTTTACACCCCTGGTTATTACACTGAATCCAGACCTACCCATGCCCTGTTTGAGTCTCCCATCTCGTAATGGTACCCAGTAGAAAGGTGGTGGGTGATGACTACCTATAAATCTATATGAATATAAAACTGCCTATAAAAAAAAAAAACAGCATCAACAATGAAAAATTTGATTTACTTTAATTACCTAGATTTTGATTTTTATTAGAAAGGACAGACAGGGTTGGTCAGGGTTGTAGCTGGCAAAAAGTTCTAAGATAGGAAATATATATAGGTATGTGTGTGTGTATGTATATATATATGTGTGTGTGTGTGTGTGTAGATAGATAGATAGATAGATAGATAGATAGATTGATAGATAGATAGATAGATAGATAGATAGATAGATAGATAGATAGATAGATAGATAGATAGATAGATGTGTGTGAGTGTGTGCATACTTATATGTTCTCAGAAATATCCCTATATTTGTGAAAAGGGCCTGAGATGACTCTAAAAGCTGTACTCAATATACTCAAAAAGGCAGATATTACTACAGACGTTTGCTGTTCCATACTCACCAGCAGAAAAGGGATTTTATGTAGGTGTTGTCTGACGTAATTGATGACGTATGATGATTACGTGATGATTGCCTTTGACCAATAAGTTGTCTGTGTTGTTTCTAGCTCCACTCCTCTGTTTCTGTTTGAGTAAACAAATTCAGCGTGTTAAGGTACAAGACACTTGGTACTGGCAGTAATGAGAAAACATTTAGGAAAATATTCACCCTTTAATCAAGTGTGCCCAGATTTTACAGCATGTTATTTAGTTATCATTATTATTATTATTATTAATAACTGACTGAAAAAAATATTGGCTGATTTTGAAATAGGGCCTCAAGCCTTTTTATTGATTTTTTTAATTAATTAATGTTTTTTTTATTGCATGGGCTCTCATCACTTTGGTGAGGTTTATAGAAGCCTCTTGACCACTGCAGTGTAATGGCCTCTAGCCATTCTACTCTACTGATGCTTGAGGCAAGTGTGGCCATCACTGTGAGCACCACACCACTGACCATGTCAGCCAGATGAGACCCCACTACTCATAGCCTGTTGGATAAAAGCCACTCTGTGGAGTGCGTCTGGATTGATGAAACTACAAATGCACATTGCTGCCATCTCTGTTCCACCAGCCTACCAAGAGCCCTGGACGAACCCGAAAACATGTTTATTACTGCGAGAATCTTGATTTTGTTAAAATAAAAGTGAAAAAAAGACCCCAGTAATTTGGTTTTGAAAAAAAGAGTAGGACATGTTTCGGGTCAGCATATGGCTGCGTAAGAGTTATTGATGGATTTATGAAAGCATTATAAATACTGAATGCCTTTTAAATGGATTTATAAAGACCTCATAAATACTGAATGCTAACTTGTAACTTTGCAGCTGTCTCCTGATAAACACCTTGGCATCTTTTGTCCTTAAGCCTGACCCCCTTGAACACTGTGTTCCCAGAGTGTTCGTTCGTCTTCCATCTTGTATTAATATTGATGTTGTCTGTGCTTTCACACTGTAGTGCTCTCCTTTCTCTCCTAATTCGAATGAAAATGCTCAGAGAGATAGGTGAGTGCAAGGCACAGCCACAGAGCTGGAGACATGAAAGCTGCTTTAAAGTGATTTACAGGCATCTTTCCCAGCATCCTCTAGCTGCCTATGGATTTACTGCGATAGTGGGAGACTGTGGTCATAACCGAGCTGCAGGGAATAAGCATCGTTAACGTTTTCGAATAGGTTATATTACGTCCATACACAATGTCAATACACATATATCCTGCTTAATAAAAAAAAAAAAACCCATAAGACTGGAAGTCTGGATTTCTTTAAGCCTTGTAGTAAATATATACCTAGGAAGAGTGCACTAGAGACTTTCAGTCATGCAGTCAGCTAGAGAAGGATGAGCAAATGATATTGAAGTGCATTACTGGAATAGGAGGCCTTGATAAGATGCGTTCATGGTGTACATTTAGAAGAGAGATGGGAAAAGCGCTGTATGTTCTCATGGAAGCAGAATACACATCCAAAATCTTTACCTCGAATGCTGTGCAATTGCAAAAATAAAGTAATTATGGTGCTTGTTGGCTTTAAAGTAATATGACGGTATCAGAATAATCTTACTCTCATGCTTTCTAATTCTTCTCCGGAGTAAATTTTGCCTTAGATTTGCCTAATGACACTCACATTATGTGTGTTTGTAAAGGGCTTTTATAAAGCCTGCATGTGTGAAGATGCTCAGTGTGTGGCGTCTTTTCTTTTCTTTTCCTTTTATTTCTTGTGAAATGTGCCATTTTTGCTTATTTAAGAATGAACCCATGATGGCATCACAGCTTCTATAGTGGTTTCAAAGTGGGGAAGAAAGAGAGCATGTGGAAGGCTGGGTCACTCTGACTGCCCTAATGATGTTTTTCAGCTTTGCCTTTTTTTTTTTTTTAAAACTCCCTCTTTCCCCTCTTGTGTTCTCACTCCTGTAAAACTAGGCCTCAGGAAGAAAAGATGCTACAGCTTTCTAACAAATATCTCCAACTAATAATGGCATTAAAAAACGAAAAAAAAAGAAAGGAGGTAGAAAAATACTGCCTGTTTGTATGCCTCATATTTTTTTGGAAATGTTTATTAGTCACACTTTGACAACTAATGAGAGATCTCTGTCCCTTTCAACAATCTCTCCAGTGTTTTCTCCTCTCTCATTTGTCCTGTTCCTTTATCTGATGTTCTATATATCTTTTCCTTTCCCTTTGCACTTGTTCATGATCGTGTGCTCCCTGGTGAACAAATGTTCTTTTTCTATGTGGGTTAGACACAAGTGAGTTTGTCTATTCGTCTGTCTGATTTTCAGCATCTCAATGTCATCCCTCTCCCTATTTCCTTCTCTCTCTCCCTCCAGCAAGCAGTGAAGGAGAACGGGAAGAGGCGGGAGGCGGAGGAGAAGCAGAGGAGAGCAAGGGCTGCGAAAGAAAAGGCCGAACGCGAGAAGCAGGAACGACAGCAGAGGAAGAAGAGGTTGCTGGAGGTCAATGCAGGTACGACATAAAGGAGTAGCCTTCTGTAGTACAGGAACTGATCTGTTTTATAGATTTCAAACTGGCCCAGGTTAACACGAATATTTTTACATATTCTGGCCCTAAGGCCATGGCAGCCATTTCCTATGTCTCACCCTGCTCGCCTGTGGCGGTTCCTCGAGTGCTGGTTGCCATGGTTTTCCTGGTAGTACCAGGCTAATGCAATATAGCCACACATATACCTAGCTAGAACGCTAGCACAACCATCCTTTTAACTCCAGACCAATTCCAGAGGAAAATGCTTGCATATAAAGCACATCCATTCAGCGCTTTACTGTTTTTTAGTGTCAAAATGAGCTGAAAAATAGTTTGCTTTTTGTGAACACTTTGGTCTAATTAACACAGTTAAAATACTCAAACAGAACTGCAGAAGCAGATTTAGAACCGATCCAGGTTAACAAGACTATTAAGGATATTGTTACATGTCGCCACAGCAGTGATTTTTTTTTTTTTCTTTGCTTCTCTCAAATTGCCCTTAAATACAACAGCAAAAACACTGTTGCTCTATTGTTTGGGGACATTAAACAAGTCAAGCATTTAGTAGCACAGCGAGTCTCACTAGCTGGTTCAGGGGATGCAACAAGGACCAAATATTGAGAAGGAAACAAGCGTACCATCATCCCAAGTGGAGGACACCTCTTTTATTTATTTATTTATTTATTTATTTATTTATTTATTAACTTTGCATGTGTGTTGCTTCTCCTGCCCATGTAACATTGGTAACTGCGTCTTTGTTGTGTTGCGCTGTTGCTGGAAGGCGAAGTGAGAAATACTGGTTTACAGGGTGGACAGGCAAATGAATCTGGGTATCATTGTGGAAGCACCAGTGAAAAGAGTCTGTTATATTGAACTTGATGTGTGTAGCTACAGGAAGTCAGTGAAGTGCGACATTTCATTTGGAGTTTGTAACATTTTCTAAGCGTGGAGATCTTGGAAAAATGTAAAAATGCTGTTATAAATTGTGAAAACAGGGAGGAGATCACAAAGGGTTTTTTCTTTTTAAAGTCACTGTCCTTTTAAATGTACGTGCCTCAACATGCAGTCAGATGTGTGACACTGAGTTGAGACTGAGTGCATGCCCTTGAAGAGCTAGGAATAAGATACAGCATTGTCCATTCCAGACCACTGCAGTCATCAGTCTTTTTATGATAATACTGAACAATGCACACCCACTCACACTTTTACTAAAATATACTGTAGGAATTTTTTTTTTATAGGAATAGCATGATTAGAGCTGCTTTCTATGTCTTATTACTCACATTAATAGGAGGAACTCAACTGAGGATCCTTTGTGAGGTAACTTTAAGAGAGGTAAGTCATGACGACGTGTTGTAATCTTGACTGATGGACACCAGGTCAACCAGGTAGTGGGGAAATTTCAGTTATTTAAATGTCTAAGTGCCTTGCACCTGGGATGTCATGACATTTGTTAAAAGCAAATGGCAGTCTACTCTTGAGAGGTATTCACTCCTGTTCCTACAGTAGAATTGCAATGCGTAATGTAACATTGTGCATTTTGTTTATCCAAAAATCTGACCTCACTCTCACAACTAACCAGTTCCTGGTGTTGTCAGTAGGCAGTGGTGAGCTCTGCTTGTGGACAAAAGTATACATAATTATTAGTCCACTGTGCTATGCATGAGCAGCTTTACCATCAGACCAACAAAGCAGCCATGTTTAACCATACTCTCTGTATAATATTCAAACGCTTTCATTTTCTTCAGGCTGCGTTAAAAGAAGTGATCCAAATCACATCAACATAGCCATTATAAGTTATTGAAGTTTATTATTTATATAACACCCAATTCACTTAAAGCAAAACTTCCCAAGTCCACTTTTGTTTCGCTTGTAATATCTGCAATAACCTAATTTATATTACTATAATGGTCTGTGTTCTTGAAAATGTCACTGACTGTATAAATGTAAATTTACTTATGTCTGTAATATTAGTTTCTTACATACACACACACACACCGAACCGACTTCTCTTTCTTCCCCAGAAAGCAGCTTCTCTTACATATTACACATCTCAGCTATTACAGATACACGTGCAGTATTCCTTTCTAAAATTTAAAATCACTTAATTGTACTAGCCAGAAGGGAGAGAATAGTTTCATATTAGTTTTCCCCACACTAAAAGTGTTTGTAGCATGAATGATGCATTCATCATTAGTGACAGAGAATGACTTTGTGGTGTGTGATCCTATACAAGTATTAAGCATTGTCGACTGAACTATAATGAAAGAGGAAATCTATTCACTATCTACACACACAGACACAGACGTCCGTGAAAGGCAATAAGCAGCGCTCTAAGTGACTGAGTGGAGGAGGTAATAGAATAAAAAGAAAAGGAAATGATATTTGTGCAGTGATTTGGTTAGAGAATCAGCCATGCACACTGTTAGCGAAAACAATTTCCCCATTCTCTCTGCTGATCAGGCCTGTACACCAATAACACTGCACGAGTGTATACAACCGATTATCTGATACACACACACACACACACACACACACACACCACTTTCTGCTTTGACTGGTACATCTCAACTGTCTCCTATGAAGCAGGTTCATTTGTTTGTTTTTCTATTCATTCACCCTTCATTATGTTATGTTTTGTCTGTCACATGCAAGTAGTGAGATAATTAGGGGACCAAGCACCAATAGGCATCCTATTGAAATTGTATGTTTTCTTCTTCTTCTACTTCTTCTTCTTCTTCTTCTTCTTATTATTATTATTATTATTATACTTCTATGTGGAAAACCTGGCCTCTGCTTTTACTGAAAACAGGAAATGAGGCAATATCTCAGCAACGGCTTGCCTTCAAATTTAGTATATCTTTTGAGAAAAAGTGCTTATGGCCCCAATGCCTTCTGGTCTTCCGCTATCGCTAAGGAGGGGTGCAAAAAGGGTTCTTGTTCTCACCCAGTCTCAACCCATAAGGAACACGTGAGTAGAATAAGTCAAAAAAGATATATTTCAGATATCTTTCAGATATCTTTCTTTTGCACAGTTTTCTGTATATAGTTTTTTTTTGGGGGGGGTCAGAATTTGATGTTGTAAGGGGTTTTCCCAGGCCACTACACACACATGGAAATATGTTACATGTGATGGATTACTTGCAATTGTTCAGAAATACTTGATGCCTATTGTAGACATTGTTACAAACACATAAGTATATGGAAACTTTTTTCTAACCTTTCAGTGCATATCAATAGGAGTAATTGTGACTAATTAGTAGTAATTATGGACTAATTATATTGCATATGGAGTGGTGTTATATCAGTGCATACACAGGACTCAGGAGCAGGGACTGAAAGTTTATTCTAAACGAAAAGAAATGAAAAGGGAGCAGAGTTTAAGGCTTTCTCTTCAACTTGGAGTATGAGAGAGATAAAGGCCAAAAATACGTTTATGTAAGTACATTTTCAAAGAGGGCTAATCCTCGGTAGGAATGACTCAGTATTTTTCAAAGGACAGTTACTGCAGCTTCAGTGGGTTATGATATGCACTAGCAGCCATAATAGAATTTTTAAATCAGTTGGGATATATGTATAATTTTAAGCTTTTATCTTAAAGCTGAGTCTGTAATGAAATCAGTCTCTTGCAGGTGGACAGTAGGGGGCGCTACTCAGTGCTATACAATAGTTAGTTCCGATCCACTAATTTGACTGGACAAGTGGTGTTCCATGAATGCTGATATTTAATACAACAGCACTGGGACTGACTATGCTTGTCTGTGTTTACTACATAAAACTCCAGTTCTAGCAATAGTTTGTTACACTGAAACTGTTACTACAGCGTGTCATTTGAATAACAGGGATATGCAGTATATTTTGTAGTGACAAAAGCTATCTTATTATAGCTTATGTCATGTTTACAAAATTGTTCAGTACATCTTGTTTTTCTCTTCATTCATGTGTTCTACTGAATGCCTTATTACCCTGAGAACAGTAAAGTGGACAAAGCAACATTTTTTCTCTCTCTCTCTCTGTCTCTCTCTCTCTGTAAACATCATGGTTGTTTTTGAAAGTGTATCTGCATGCTACCTTTTAAAAAGATGTTTTTTTTCTCGTTCCTGTCTGCAAACCTACTGCGTGACAAATCCCTTGCATTATGGCCCAGGGTGCACTCCTCAGGGAGCGTGTTTGTCAGCTGACAGTTTATACATCAGCGTGTACTGAACGTTCTGACTGGAGCTAGTACATGGTAAGATTCAGACAGAGAGTGCAGACCGGGTTAAGAAATTGTAAGATTGAAAGAAGTCACCTGCATTTGGAACAGCTTGACGTGGCCGCAGGAGTGATAGGAAGGTGAGAGAGGGCAGAGAATGTGTGGCAAAGAGAAAGAACGAAAGGTTGACTGTTTAACGGGGTCAGCCAGCCAGGCCTCTTTAAATCTCTCACTCTCTCTCTCTATCTCGCTCTCGCTCGCTTGTTCTCGGTGTAGCAGCTTCCGGTACACACACTCAGGGTGATTACTCTCTCTCTCTCTCTCCCTCATTCTGTAATTATTCAAAAGATTTCACATTCAAACATTAATGGACTATAATCATTTTATTCTGTCACAGATATTTTTACCTCCTTTTCAGTGTTTCAGTATTTATTTATTTATTTATTTTTATAGACATATTAATCATCAAACAGGTTTTTTTTTGTTTGTTCTTCCAGTGTTTTCTTGTTGATTCTTGAAGACTTTTCTATGATGCACGATATGTATCAAGATGTATAATAAACCTTTGCTGCTTTTAATCAGTTTGTAATAAAAAAAAAAGATATAAACAGATATATTGATATCAATGATATCTCACAAAAGTGTATTGTGATGTAATTTATCATCAGTATCACAACATTAAAATTATATTGTCATATCACCCAGCCCTACCTAATGCACGAGGTTCAGATAAACTCATAACATGGCTGACAGATTAGACAAATAAAGTTAGGAATATCACACCAAATTACGAGAGCAGCCACATACACAAGGGCAAGAGAAGACACGTAAGACTAATAAAGAAGCTAATATCAAAAGCATATCAACTATTAAAGGGTAAAATTTAAGAAAAACATGTCAATTAAGTACAGGATTTTGTGGAAAGAAAGAAATTTGCTTTATTATTTAATATATATGCTCACTAGGGCTGCACAGTGTATTGAAATTATCGAAGTATCTCAAATGTACATATCGCGATATGCATATTGCAAGGGCTTGCGATAACTGAATGAATTTAATACTTCAAAAAGTTATGAAAAGTCAAAGTTATTTGGGGTGTGTGCGCATGAGTGTGTACACTCCGATGACATATGCGAATCGGTCAGCAAGCCGTCGCGACGCGCTCATAGCAAACCAGTCTGAAAAGATGAGTGAACCAGAGAGTTTGAGTGAACCAAAGGCACCCACAGCTGCTTCCGACAATTTGTATCAGCTGTGTTCGGTAGAAAAATCTTCAAGCACAGGTAAATCAACCCTCATTTCCGAACCTAAGCAACAATACAAAGCAGTTTTGAGAGGATTTGGTGCCAATTGCCACAGTGGGGAAACCATCATAGACAAACGGTACAACATTCCCTCTCGCACTCATTTTTCCCAGACCACTGTCCCCCAAATGTATGAGCATTTTCACAACCATGTCAAGTTGGAACTGAGAGAGGTTTAACATTCTGCGTGTACGACGGATCTCTAGTCCAGCAGGACAACAGAGCAGCACATTAGCTTGATGGTTCATTTTATTGACCAAGACTTTAAAATGAGAAGTGAGCATTCTCATTCTCGGTCAGCACAGCAGGGAAAACATGGCTCTGGGACTGTGAGAGGCTTTGTCTGGTTAGAATTTGAGTGAAGAGCATCTGGTGTGTTTTACCCCCAACAACGCAACAAATATAGTTAAAGCTGTGGACATAAATGGTTGGCTTACACCTTGCCATTGATAAGTGTTAGCTTTTTATTTCAGTAGTTTTAATTAGTCATTTTAACATATAATAATTTTTCATTAAACATGTTTTATTCTATATTCTGTCCCACCAACTGTAGTGCGATGTTAAGTTAATAGCACTTGTCTAGTGTTGATATGAGTTCATTTAAGATAGCATTAAAGATTAGTTAAAGTAGATAAATTTCACACATGAAATGTGTACGTTGGTTATATAATTTTCAGTTTTATATATATATATATATATATATATATATATATATATATATATATATATTACACACTTACAGCATTTTTCATATCGCATATTGCAGCCTTTAACAAGATATCACGTATCACATTTTTCTCCAATATTGTGCAGTCCTAGTGCTCACTACATGGGGTGAAAAGAAGAACCCTGTAGAACCTATGCAGTGCTCTATACACCCTCTGTATGAAGTTCAGCCACTGGAACAGTGTCTGCCGGGAGTGCTGTTGAAAACGTACTTACATCACTTATGACACATGCATTCACTTTTAATTGAAGAAACCTGATGCATAAGAAAGTAAACATATGCCATAAATAACATGCATTTATTCAATTAAATGGACCAGTTAAATTAACATTTAATTAGATAAAGATCACATGGTGATCTTAAACATTCAAATGTTGCTGTTTTTGCCTTTGAATATATGTGAACATAGTAAACAGTAGTATTTGAGCAGCAAAATTGTTTTGTCAGGCCGAATGTGTGTTACCTGGTGTAGCAAAAGTGGCTGTGTTTTCCGAAAGCAGACAGAAAGAAGAGTGTGTCACAGTGTCTGGCTCCCACCCCGCGATTAGCTGTGTTTCTGATTCCGCACACGATCACACACCTAACAGCTACCTGACGCCTGCAGCATGAGCAATGCTCGCTTTAGAGCTCGTCTTCTCACTTGGGGACGAATTGCAATGGAGAAGGAAATATATTAAATAGTATAGCTTGTTGGGAGCTCACTCTAGCACTCTGGACATATTCATGTCCAGGACATGTATGTGTACACTACTGATCTGTCGATTTAGCAAGCCATACAGTGTCAGATGTTGGAAGGAAATGAGGAAAGGCAGGAAAGGGAGCAAACATCAAAGCAGGAGTGAGTGGTGTCAGCTTCAAAGAGGGATTACCCTCTCCTTCCTCTTCTGCGTTAGAACTGTGCCGTATCTCACACCTGCTCGTCTCCATCTCAAATCTCTTTCACACCTATTAGCTTCTAATCTTACTGCCCTCTCTCTCTCTCTGTTTCTCTCGCTCTATTTCTCCGTCTGTCTGTCTCTCTATTCTTATGCTCACTCTCACTTCCTCTCTGCCGCTGTTCTTTCTCACTCTGTCCACTCGCTCTATCTTGTTTTCCCTTACTTTATCTTTTCTGTGCTTTTTCTGACTCTTGTTCTGTTCTGCTCTGTCGTTTACACTCTCTTGCGTTCTTGCTTGTTCCTTCCAGACATTTTTTTTTTCACTGCACAGGGAATGTACAAGCAGGAACCAGTGGAACTTAAGAGACGACTGGAACACATTGACAGTATGCCGATCATTATGCCATGTACATACTGGCTGAATTCTTCGTTCTTCTATAAATGCAGTGACTGTTGTTAAACCAATATCTTTTCATGTTTCCCTTTAATAATTAGCATTGTGTGTTGGTCTGATTGTCTGTTTGACAGATTGGGTAAATTGGCTGCAACAAAATTACTGCTGAAATCCAAGATTTTTTTTTTAACTATAATAATATAATAGAATAGAAAACATGACAAAAGAAAAAGAAGACTTATAAAGTTAGTTAAGTTAGTAAGAAACATGCGTAACATGAAGATAAGAAAATAAGTTAGAAAGAAAACGCAACAGGGCAAGCTGTTACAGGAAGATAATCAATGACCACCCTGAAGTTGATTATTTTCCAGTAATGGCACATCCCAAGGTGTTTTATTTCTCTTATACCACAGCAATTTTCCAACAGTTACAATTTATTTGTTTACTTCCTTCAGTACTTATTATTTTATTATTGTTAATAATTGAAGAATAGCACACCATGCTTTTTTAAAAAATCAGTTTATAGTTACATCTAATGCTGTGGAGTGCTGCAAAATAAGTTAGTTTCTGTACTTCTGTTATTCAGTTTTTTTTATAGCTACTATAACAGCTATAAACTGTAGTTCCCTCACCTACCCCTCTTTTTTATATCACTCTCTCTTAAAGTTAATAAGCCAAAAAAAACAAACAAAAAAAAAAACGGCAAGACTTTTCCATGGCGGAAAACTGTTAAAAAGCTCAGACATCCAAGACTTCTTTAATAAATGCTAAACGTCTCCTTACAGAAAACATTACCATGTCAATGATTATTTTTTCTCTGTTAAAAAGCAGCACATTATTTAATGTGTTTTTATTATTAGTCTTAGATTATGTGGTGCGCCCACCGTACAAGTCCCTGTGTATGAGCTGTTACTGTAGAAACAATAACAATATTGAACGAGCGCATTAATATTAACCTATCGTTCATGTTACAGCTTGACCTACTGTTCAAAAAATAATGCACACCTTCTGACCAATCATATTTGAGAATGTAACCACACTGTGGAATAAATTAAATTAATCAACACCTACTTATTAATCCGAATCGAGAATTTAACATTTCTGTGGTATAAAAACTATTTGTACTTGAACAATGATACGGCATGATGTGCCATGGACAATCGACTGTCCTTCTTCTCTCACATTGCTAAACTGACACACTCATGCCGATTTGTCCTTTACATCAAAAGGATTCGTCCATTTCTATCCACACCGGCCACTCAGGTGCTTGTTCAGTCCCTTGTCATTTCCAGACTGGACTACTGAAACCCACACCACCCCACTGCTACACTCCCTCCACTGGCTTCCTGCAGCTGCCTGCATCATATTTAAAACACTGATGCTTTCCTACAAAGCCAAAAAAAAAAAATGGACCAGCACCCACCTACCTTAAAGCAGTCTTAAAGCACTTATCACATCCTGCTCTGCACCACACTCCCTCAGTTACTCTAGTACTGCTCAGTTGGACCCACCATCTCTCAGGGTACAAGGAAGGCATGCCTCAAGGCTCTTCTCTGTTCTGGTGCTTAGGTGGTGGAATGAACTTCCCCTCAATGTTCTAGACTAAAGACCTACCTCTTCATGAAGTGCTTAAATTAGCATGTTGGTATTTAAAAAGAAGAAAAAAAAATCATGTTTTGTCGTGTGTGTCTTTCATACTATATTGCCTCCCCATCAGGGTTTAGACTGAGAGTGTTAGTCCCTGACCCAGTGAACTAGTATGAGGATTTGTTTATTGAGAGAGACTTCAAAGCACTTATATAAGTTGCTCTGGATAAGGGCATCTGCTAAATTCCATAAGTGTAAATGATGTTGCTTTTTCCATCACAATGCTTATAAATGAATCAGACAGAAGAAGCAACAGAAGAAGCAAAACCAGTACTTTGTGGCCTTGTGTTCTTCCTCTGCTCTACTCGAGAGCCACAGCTCTTATGTTTATAACCTTGTTCTTTACTCTTCTGAATAGTAATGGATCAATTTAAAATGTATAAATTCTACCTTGTTCCCACTGAGGGGTTAATGAAAAGAATTACCAATTTGTACTTACAAATACATTGGTCATGCTCTTGCTGCCTTACTCTTTTCACGTCTTTTCACACTCACACACACACACACACACTTCTAATGCTCTGTCTGCTTTATGCTTCCTCTCTCCTTCCTGTCAGACATCAGTTGTAGTACAAATAGGAGCTTTTTTGTTTCCAGGTTACCGTTGCCACCTCCCCGCTTTGTCTCCACAGTGACTGTCAATTAAAGTGCTGTGGTAATGCGAGGTACCTGCAGTGGGCGCAGCACTGTGTGCAGGGAGACACTTTTTGGTTGTGTAAGAAGCAGTTTGCTGAAGGAATTGATAAATTGCTGCACAATATGATAAATTGCTGCACTATTTTAGACACACACAGAAGAGATCAGATCAGACAAAATTATGATTAAATATGAACTATGATTCAAATGTGATCTCTTCTCTGGGGAAGATTCATGGTGGATCCTTAGTGGACCCTTACTGCCACAGTGCACACTGTGTAGATTTCAGTAACTAGAGGAAAAGCTATATAAGAACAAGGAAAAAGAAAACACCCAAAAGTAAGTCTGTAGACTTGCAAACATTTTCAGATTTGACAAATGTAAACTTCTACCACATTTAGCCATTTGTTTAACCCTTTTCAGGTTCTTGAACATGTCTTGATTCATCAATTGACTTCCGCTCTGCTGTTGGCCGATTGTAAGGATCGTAGTGCTGAATCACCCTGCGTTCACACTAGCGTGTCACTCTTGCTGTTTGTGGGCATGAAGTGAGTGCTACTGTTGTCGCTTGTGGATGTGTAGCATCCACCCAACGTACTAGTTTTGCTAGCAGATTAGCAGTGCAAACTAACTGAACTAGCAACATAGCCTCATCAGAGGCACTACTATGCCTATATATCTATTTATATATTCTTCTAAGTACTAAAGCACAAACTATAACACACTAATCAGAGAGAAAATTGGTTGTTTTGATTTACATATTATGTTCCAGGCTTCATTTAGCTGTTCTCAGATTAGCAGCACATGCTAACTGTACTAGCTACATACACTCTCCAGAGACACCAGTCATCTCTGCTATTTTCTTTCAAACTTTATTTTTCTTTTGTAATGTCTCTATACATGTTAATGAAAGATCATATATGACAGGATAAGATGAAAACACAGTTATATATTTTTATTCAGTTACAATATACAAGCACCGTCCACTTTAATAGGAACACCTGTACACCTGCTCCTTCATGTAGTTATCCAATCAGCCAATCATGTAACAGCAGCACAATGCATAAAATCATGCAGATGCAGGTCAAGGTCTTCAGTTAATGTTCACAGCAAACATCAGAATGGGGGAAAAAGTGTGATCTCTGTGACTTTAACTGTGGCATGGGTGTTGGTGTCAGATGGGCTGGTTTGAGTATTTTAGTATTTTATTTGAGTATTTTATTTTAGTATTAACTGCTGATCTCCTGGGATTTTCATACACAACAATCTCTAGAGTTTACATAGAATGGTGCGAAAAACAAAAAACTTTGAGTGAGCAACAGTTCTGTAGGTGGAAACGCCTTGTTGATAAGAGAGGTCAGAGGAAAATGGGCAGATCTTCCTCTCGAGCTACCTGGAAGGATATAGTAACTCATATGATCACTCTTTACAACCGTGGTGAGCAGAAAAGCATCTCAGCATGCACAAAAAATTGAACGTTGAGGTAGATGGGCTATAACAGCAGAAGACCACATCAGGTTCCACTCCTGTCAGCCAAGAACAGGAATCTGAGGCTATCATGGGCACAGACTCA
>CM075013.1:22034976-22045844 GCA_037576675.1 Pangasius sanitwongsei | reverse complement strand
AACACCGACTGAACCCCAGACCTCCTCACCAACATCAGCGCCTGACCTCACTAATGCTCTTGTAGCTGAATGAACACTAATCCACACAGCCACGCTCCAAAACCTAAGCCTTCGCAGAAGAGTGGAGCTTATTATAACAGCAAAGCGGGACTAAATCTGGAATGATATGTTCAACACGCACATATGAGTATGATGGTCAGGTGTCACAAACTTTTGGCCATATAGTGTAACTAAACTATAGGTGTGTCTCTGATCGTGTGCTTATTTATTATTCTGTATGGTTTTAAAATATGTGGTGTGTGTGTGTATGTGTATATATATATATATATATATATATATATATCAACAACCTCAACATTGGCAGAAAGCTTTGTATGACATCTCCACAGCTACAAATATACATCCCAAAATAGTTAGAATCAATTTGCTAACATTTTACAGGTCAATCAGGAATTTCCCTGGAAACCAGGGATGTTTCGACTCTGATATTTGGAGATCGCTTTTAATCCTCCAGATTCATAAAAGATGCACAGGCAAGTCTGTGAACAATGTGCACACACACACGCAACATTACTCTGCAAGTGTATCACCGGTCTTTCGTGCCTGTGTGTGGCAGTGGAGGTCTGGACTCAACCAAGACAGTGAACCATTCTCCCTTTACGAATCTATTAGGCATGATTCCCTTATTAATACCTGACCTCACAATGATGATGTAATTTTTTTTTTTTTTTTTTTTTTTTTTGAATTGGAGCTTGAAATGGATTTGCAGTCAGCCAGGAAAGGTCAGCAAGCACTCGGTAAATTAAACCCTGAGAATGTTCACAGTTGGATGAGTGAAGGAGCATGGAGCGCAACTAAAGGTTTTACGAATGGGTTTAATGGACACATGGAATGACCTTATCTGTTCCTACTGGGAATCTCTGCTGTGTGCTGACTTATTCGACTAAGCTGCTTCCGTGGAATGTTTGTATAGTTGCTTAAAAATCTAATGCAGTAGTTTACTTTACAAACATGATCTCCTGTTTCACAGCTCATGTGTTTTGCCTTAAGTAATGGAAACCTGCCACTTTTCCCATATCATTCCACTTCAGTTACTAATCATTATTATTTGACAAGAAAATGGAAGCATAGCATGATGGGAATAATAAATAACATTTCTCAAGCTATAAACTGCACAGATACAGTTTTGCTTAAAAATCTGACACAGACAGTTCCTGTTTCTGATCTTTGCTGTGTGTGCTGACCTAAACAGCTGGTTTATCTTCCGAGTAGTTTGTTTTAGGTAATGCTTTTAGGATGTGTCAACTGAAATGCTCTTCCTAAGTCAAACATTTTATTTGGAGAAAATGAGTTTCGGTTGAGACTTTTTTTTTTGTAGTAGTAGCTCACTCATTTTGTCCCGAGGCAGCCTCAGCTATTACACAGAAAGTTGCTGGACTGAGTGTATGAGGGAGTGTGGGTGAAATATGAACTTTTCCCAATATGTTCTAGTGTCAAAGTAATTGCCCCTGCCTGTTTTAATAGGCTTTAAGAAACAGTGGTGCTCGGAGACCTAGCCAGCCGAGACTGCAGATTCAGAACACACTATTCCACTGAGGCTTCCCGACTGTATGAAACTTTATGGAAGAGACTGCAAGCATGTGCTACTTTCAGTTAATGCTTAAGGAAAGATTTGTAACGCAATGTTGATCTCAGTGTTGAGTATGGGGAAACCCATCGCAGTTAATGATTAAGGAATAAAAACATGAGGGACTATTCTGTCATAGGAAAGTAATCAACGACATGGTGATGTGATCTGTTAAGTTGATTTTTCTAATTAGAGGACATTTTGAAGTGTTTTATTCCTGTTTTATACCAAGGCAATTTATGAAGTTTTTTTTTTTTAAATTAATTAAAGAAAGACACACTATACTTTTTATTCATTTATAGTTATGTTTAATGTTGTGGAACGTCTGAGAAACAAGTTAGTTCCCGTTAACGATTATGATTTAACAGTTATAAACAGTCGTTCCCTCACCAGCCTCTTTCTTTCTCTCTTGAAATTATTAAGAGAAAAATGCAGCTTGTCTTGTAACAAAAAAAACAGGAAGCCCTCCGTTCTGAAGCCTTTTCCTTTTTTTCTGTTCGAAAAATTAAAGGAACAGCGTTACCTCTGACTGTTATGAAGCACTGCTAATACTCGTTCCCTGTTTATGTTGTTGCTATAGGAACAATAATGTGTTATAATGAACACATTAATATATCTGTAAACCTTGCAGTTGCGGGAGCTACTGTCAGAGGTGCCGTTAAAGAAAATGAATCAGCTCCTTTCTTCCAATCAGAATCGAGCATTAACAGAGTCATGCTATAAATGTGATGTATAGTATATTTAGCGATATAAATTCACTTTGGCAGCCGTGTAGAAATATCTATAGCCATACTTCAGCCTATGCGGCTTCAGATTTCTCCTTCTGACAAAGCATCCTGTCTCAAATACAGCCCGTGTCAAATCATCACTGATGGTAGAAACACACTGCGCATTTCTATGTGCTTTGACAATGTGTTAGAATTTTTAAGACAGTGCTGTTTATTGGTAGTCTCTGATGTTTTATTTTTTAATTGCTATCAAAGCCAGAGAATCTTTGCCTCATTTTTCTCCTTTTTTTCTGTACAAATGGCAGCCAGAGAAAATGGAAAGCAATAGTTAATCACTGGCTCTCAGACAGAGAAGGGGGGGTGTGGGATGGAGCACTTCTCTCTCCCCCATCCGCTCTCTAATTGATGCTACATGTCATTGTTCTAAAAGTTGGAATGTCAAAACTCTTGATTTATTGGTATTTCGGAGCCATACATCATCTGAACATCACATGCAGGCCTTGTGCATTTTATTAGGATGAGTGATTAATTCAGAAAGTGCCTGTACAGGAACTCTGACTGAACACACTCTCAAGTGCTATCAAATATACTTGCACAACGGGAAATCCAGACACACACACACACACACACACACAGATACAGACAGAACTAGTGACATGAAGAATCTAATTTAATCCATTAAAAAAAAACTCTTTGACTGCTTAGACCCAGTGTGTGTATTAAAAAGCCCTCTCTGGGGTTCTTGGAGTGCTACTTGGTTCTGTTGGCTCACCATTTAAATGAAGCACCGTGTGTGTGAGAGAGGTTTGTGTTTGTTCTCTTCAGGTCCTGTGTGTAGTAAGTATAGAGAGAGCTGTTTCACAGAGGCTAATTAAAGCCAGTTCACTGCGGATGTGGAACCTGCACATTCATGGAAGTATGTTGTGTGCATATGCGTGTGTGTGTGTGTGTGTGTGTGTAGCGCAACACTAATGAATGGGGATGTAAGCTCTCACGGGTCAGTGGAGGAACTTTAAACCAATGCGGGTCTGTGGTGTATTCACTGGGTGCTCAGGTTAATAAACATGCTGATGTTAGGTTAATAAAGAAGTTATTAAACATACTAATGTGCTGATGTGCAGTGGAGCTCGACGCAGAGGTGCGTGCACACACTTCAGCAGATAGAGGAAATTCTCTCTGTGGCTGCTGTAACCCATCATTCCATACCCCTGCTACCTATTCCCAAAACTCATTGTCTAAAATAGTCTTAAACTCTGTCATGATATCTTGGTGTTAGTCGACCAATTAAAAACACTAGCAGGCTGTGAAAATGAAAGGAAATATTTTTATGAAATCTTTGTTTAAAAACTATAACAATAGCTACGTATAACAAGGACCAAAATGAAACCAAAAAAAAAAAAAGTCAAATCGCCGGATTATTCTTTCTGCAGGATGTGTGTGTTAAGTGCTGTTGCTGGAGGACATCTGTAGTGATTATGATCTGTTCACCTGGGATAATCGATCTCTGTATCTAGTGTCTTCACAATGTATGCATTGTTTTCACAGTGAAATCCCTTTCCTAATACATGCACGTCATTTTAATATACACTGATTGTTTTGACCTTTATTATAAACTCTTGTAGAGTGATTTGTGCTTGAACAGCCTTTTCTATCTTCCCACAGGATACAATGGAATCTTTACTGATATATCAATTCAAACTCTTTATATACTGTATGTTACTTGGAGTTATTTTTACTGGTTGCTTTATAGAAGGTAAAAATATGATGTAATTGTTCTAGGCACATAAGTCCTAAAAAAAAAAAAAAAAAAAAGAGGATTCAGGTGGGAATAAAATCCCAGAGATACTCCAATAATAATTACATTACCCCACCTTTTTTTTTTTTTTTTTTAAGATTTTTTTAAGGGCAACGTTTCCATAAAATGTCTTACGTTGTCAGTAGGGTCAGTAGGGTATAGGTATTGATTTGAGGATGTTACTGGAGCTAAATGAATCGGTTGCTTTGTTGTGAGAATAGATTTTTCAACCTATTCTCTATCTACTATAGAGTATGCTTAATGTTTACCATTACGACATTTTTTTGTTTGCTCGTACTGTTAATAGAGCACAAACTGTTTTTGCTCATTGTTTACTCAAAACTCACTTATAATTATTGTGCTGTTGTACTGAATATCAGCAAGGCTGTGATTCGGCTGTAGACACGAGGCTGCAGGTAGTCACAGAACAGTAATTATAAGTGAGTTTTGAGTTGCTTGTGCAATATTGCTTTTATATTACAGTTCTATAAACAAGAAATAATATCAATTAACATCCAGGACCTGACATTTTCGACACATCCAGTTTTGAACTGGATTATATAGTCACGCCTTCTTCCTTTCTTTTCTCTATACATTACTGCGTTTTTTGAGCATAAACAGGGTGCTTGATTTCATCTGGACCTCAATGCGTCAGACCTCTTCCCTCGTATTCCTCTTAGATTGGTGTGGTGATGACCTTAATAAAGTTTGTGTAAAACACTATTCAGTCAGTTCACTGGAATGGTTAAGGACACAGGAATTTGAAAGAGGTTTTCAGACCTGGTAGTGAGTCATTTCGCTTTGGATTAAGTTCATCTAGGTGAGCTTAAACTCCAAAAACTCCAAACTTTGGAAGCATGAGTCAGTAGATAACAAGACGTCAGACTGTGGCCTCTTCTTTCTGAGGACAAATGTCTGAAGTGAAGGAACCAGTCATTATTATGCTGTATTTGACTTGAGGTTGCAACTTGTAATACCCAGTTACAAACCAGGAAAAGCCAAAGGAAACACTTCCTCAACTTGAAACTTGTCAACTTAAGGGTAGTCTTCTCAACTCCCTCCCAGTTCCTTCCCTGTTTATGGAGTGACATCAAATCAACATGGCTGCTCACAAATTGTTTAGAATTAGAAGTAAACAATTTAGTGCTTATTATCTTTAAATGAGCTTTACTGTATATACAAGTATTTGCTGTAGATCAATCAACAAGCAGATACAGTATATTCACTTGTGAAATCTCTAACACTGACTACACAGATTGATGTCTGAGGAGGAAAATATACATCACTCATCACTGTTAGCTGGTTAGCTTATTGCTAACTAAAGACAAACATCGAGGTGTCCAATTCGTGTGTCGAATATGCCGAGGATGAAAATGACATCATTCCAATCTGCGAGTTACCACTTACAAGGTAATTCGAAGTCAGATGCAGTATTAGTAGCAGTCACAGTACCTATGTGCTGTCTTTCCTTGTCCCGTGATTTTCAAATATGACCATTTACTCCCATTCTCCTGTAAATAAAAACGTCTTGATGCACACCTCTAGCTCAAACTTACCCACTCTGACTGCAGATGGTGTGCAGAGGGGGTGTGCTGCTTTGGTCAGAGCCTTTTCTCCCTGTATTTGTTTGAAGTAATGTGTTCTGGCAAAGTTGCCATCCTGTGTGGTTCACTGCAAAAAAGACATGCAGCATGATCCTTCCCAAGCACTGAAATTACATTACAGACATAGCTGCTCTCTCACTATTCAGAGTGTGTCATGCTTTACATCTGGTCTCTGAGTACCGTGCACTTTTTGCCTCTCTTATGCCCTCTCTTGTCTTGATCTCTTGCTTACTTGATCTTTCCCTTCCCTCCCACACCAACTCTTATCTCTTTTTCATCCTTTCACTGATTACGACTCTCTCTGCATATGTCTGTACAACTCTCTCCCCTTCTTGCCCTCTTTCTCCTCTCTCTCATACAGTCATAAAAGAAACACACTGGCTGTAAGCTGATCTCCTTTTTTTTTTTTTATTTATTTATTTATTTATTTATTTATTTATTTTTTGGGGCTATTTCTCACAGCAGACTCAAGGTCGTTGGAAATGGACAGGATGTCCTTGAGCACAGAGAGTGAATTGTAGCTGATCTGTAGGTGAATCTCTTAGTGCACCTCGTTCCTACTTGTAGTTGAAACAAGTAATGCTGGCACATGAATTTCTTAGACAGAAGGACAACCTGAGATCAGGTCTGGATAACATGAAAGTAGAAATGGGAGACAAACGGTGGTGGGTACGCCAAAATGTCTGAACAGATAGTGAGTGAAAATTGGGAATAATGGGCTTAAGATAAGGCAGAAAAGATTGGAGATACTGTGTGTGAAGACCATCCACATTCTAGTGAGTAATATATAGAAACTAACGAGAAAAAAGAAAGGCATGGAGAGGCCAAGAGGGGCTTGAGGCGTGAAATGCTTCATTAGGATGTTGAAAGTTTGCACAGTAAGCTCCATGGCATTAACACTGGAGGGGTTTCTTTCTCAGACTGCATCTGTTAGATGGAGACTCAGGCTGGATCTGTCATTACCTTCAACAGAGGCGATGAAACCTGTTGCAGTTGGTGTCCATGCTCACAATAGTACACTGTCCTAACAAAGAAAATGAAGGGGTGTACAGCAACTGATATGGTTGGAGGGGATACGATGAACAAGACCCCATGGTTTTTGTGTTAATTTAATTTTACTTTCCTTCTTATCTCAGAGCTGTGTGCAGACATAGCCCTCGTGCAGCAGCTCATCTATCTCTCCTCAAACCGAAGCTACTGGGAGACGCAAAAGCATTAGCCAGAGCTTCCCACCCTGTCAGTCACCACACACAGCCACAGTCCATACCTTACACTGGATACTCCGGAGGGAGGACAGGGCTAAATTGGTGTGAATTACACACACACGAAAAAAGAAAAGGGAGGTGAGTGGTAAGCATTAAAGAATGTAGCTTGAAGCTTAAGGTGATTTGGATTCAAAGCAGAATTTGCATGGATTTAATTTTTTTTGGATAGCTTGTTTCTTCTCTCTCTGTCTTACTCCCATGTTTCTTCTGTTTCTTGCCCTCCCTTTCTCTTTCGCACCCCCCTTTCCCAAGCTCTTGAGCTCTTCCAAGTGCCAGCTTAGTCTCCAGCCACCTTTGCTTTGCTCTTTGCTTGTGTGGTGGTAATAGTGACAAACTGGGTTGTGACAGTTAATCTGGGAGTGTGACAAAGAACACAATAACTGCTCAACTGTACTGTTATGAGTATGTTCACACACACATCAGAAATCTGTGGACGCTGACAGGAGCCTCAGCAGAAATTTGGCTACTTCAGAAATCACACATGATTACAGCTCTTCGGTCTGCACACTTTAACATCTCAGCTAAATCTTGATTGAAGTACTATTGTTTGGGTTTTCTGTATAAATACTGGCACAAGCTGGAGAAGTTTGTTGTAATTGTGACCTATTTGTAGCTTAGGTTCTGTTACTAGCTGGGTCAAGCAATGGAAGACACTGAACTGTGTTAATGCTTGTGTTAACATGAAATCTACACATCTTTAAGTCTGTTGTATTAGCACTCTCTTCTTTTGGCTGTGCACCTGCTATAGTGGAGCCTGGAGCAGATTTTCTCAGTTTGTTCAGGTTGACTGAAAAGGTGGGTGTGGTTATCGGCGGTCGATTCTGGTAACTCTCGAGCTAGGTGTAATCCATTATTAAACATTAAACAGTTAATATCTCTCTCAAAACAACATGTAAATTCACCTACTCATTAGTGACAATCAAATGCTGTAGTTGCCAAGACAGATCAAAATCAAAGTGTGCTGTTGCTCCCGGTAACTCCTACAGAAACGCTGCTGAGTCACACCCAGTGTGGACTGACTGAGGGCTTGACGTGATGTGACTCTTGCCAAGACACTCACGTGACGCTTCTGGTGTAAATTCAGGGCAAGAATGCCACATCCATCGTGCCTGGGAGTCCATGGACCAAATTGAGGTATCTTACCATGCAGCCAATAGCTATGTAGAATGGCTCAGTTCCTCTTTGCCATCTAATTCAGAGGTAACTTGGTGTGTCTTGAAATGTATGTCATGCTGAACTCTCCTATAATCCATATTCAGCTATCCAACAAAGTTTCATGAACAATAGCACTTCTTAGCAGTCACCTTCCCTGGCTTGAGTACCAGAGAGTTCAAGGGAAACAGCACTGAGCAACTTCAAGGCACAGAAAGCAATAAAAAAAAAATCCTAGGAATACTCATTATGTAGTTGTAATTTGTTAATAATGTTCTAGATGTACTTAATTCATTAGACATTTATTATGAATAGTATATAGCATGAAATTCTATATACTGTTGTCTTTTTTTTTTTTTTAATGTTTTTACTTTTGATAAAAATCCACAGTTCTCCTATATAACATAATCATATGTGTTCAATAAAATAGTCAATAAGACATTTCTGTCGGCTTGATTGCCATTTAACTGACCTGGCTTTTTCTATTTGCTGCGATGTTTGTTGGTGAAGCGAAAGTCAATCTTGCTCCATTGGCTTTTATTGTGTTTAACGAAGCATGTTTGTGGGTTAGACTGAACTCTGTTTATCATAATCTCCCCACCAAATCTGTAATCAGTCTTGAGGGGAAATTTTATTTTATTTTGTTTTAAGCAGTTTTCCAAAATCCTGTCTACATCCCAGCAACGCTGTACTGTAACTGAGATGGAGCCACACGATGAGCTGCCCCTTTGGAGTATTTCAGCCTTGGGACAGTCTAATGGGTGGAGTTGGAGTGTGCTCATGAGACATTGTCACTACCTGCTGCTCTCAAATGTCCTCACACCTTCTCCTCAAAGCCCTGGGGCTTAGTTTTAGCCCAGCTGCCCCAGGCATGGGGAGTTCATTAGGGCAAAGTAGACTCTGATCACCTCCCTCTTAGGTATAAATTAGGCAGGTCTGCTTCTCAGATCTGCCACAGAATGACCCACAGAGGGATTTTTCCTACACCTTACCTCTCATCTCCCATCATGCTCCTAACATTAAGCCATCAGAAAGGTCTGATAGTATTTAATTTTGTTTTGTCAGTTTCTTTTTTTCCCCGCTCACACACTTTCTTTCTGTTTCTCTCTGTCTCTCTGAGTATTATTGAACCTTCTGTTTGCCACATATCTAGAAAGGGCTCCATCTGGCATGATGTGGCTTCTGCACTAGGTGTTTCATTGCCCTTGCCGCCTGTTGTGCTTGTTTGTGTTAGATCATTAAAACTATTGCTGCATGTACGCAGCAATGTTTTTCACAAAAGAGAGGTAAAACGATCTCAGCTTTATAATTGCCCTGCCTGACATTTCACTGTGTACTGGTCTCAGGAGATTAACAAATGTCAGTCCTACCCCTCCTTCTCTTTCACTCCCGGTATACCCAAACTCCAGTCTAAAGCCAAGGTAGATGTTAAACATGTTCAAAAAGTGTGACCGATGATAGTAATATGAACTAAAAGTTAAATGATGTATCCTGCTGTTTCATGTATGAGCAGCATTGGTAATTGCAAGAGTCTTCCATTTATCATAAGAAGAAAACCAAATAGACTTCTGTTTGTTAAAATTTCTTTTTCTAAAGTTGGAGAAACAGACAAAGAAACTGAAACAGAAAGCTGTTTAAATAAATCTGAGAGAGATGGCCACGCCAGCGAGTCATCTTCCAGTGGCTAGAGCTAACCATGCATGGTTTACTCAAACAATAATATTTGCATTGGAATTATCTATCTCCTTCATGCAAGACTCCTATTAACATCTCTGGTGTTTGCATTCAAATTGGCCTGAGATGAGAGAGAACTCATTAATGCAATACAGACTAATGCTGAGGCAAATTACAGCTGCAGCACCCTGATTGCCTGCTGTGTGTGTGTGTGTGTGTGTGTGTATACCCACATGCATTGTATTGCATATGCAATTGTGGTGTGTATTGAATCACATTAATAGGCCCTTTGTTTATTACATAATTCCTCTTTAGATTAATAGTGTTAGCTGAGTTTAATTACACTAACAATGTTTTATAACACATTATGCTGTGCGAGTTAAAATTTTAATCCTTATAATGTAGTGACACACACATACAAGTTCATAGTTATTCTTCTTCATGGACCTTCAATGTCCTGCTCATGCTCTAACGCACTGGAGGTTGACTGGATATTATGCTTTTTTGTCATTGATGAGAATAATTAGTGATGCTTTGTGAGTTTGGCAAAGGGCCACCTCTTTGCTGGAACTTTCCTTCCTTGTAGAGAGATTTCAACTGCCGACATCTCTGTGTAGGTGGACAGCTGTTTTACTTCAAACTGCATCAGAATTCCAGAGCTTGAGGCAGCTCACCTGGCACTGTAACATTTCCATCGATGGTCTCCACATTCTTGTTAGGACAGAAATGTGAAGAGCGTTATGTCTACCCTCACTATCAGAATACCACCATATGATGGCACGCCTCAGCTTGCCATCACTGAAGGCAATAGAAACTCAGGGCCTTGACAACTGTGTAGCAATTGTGAAGGGCTGTATAGCATAATGCATTTGTGGCCTTAATATTACACATTTCTTTGAGTTTTTTTTTTTTTTTTTTTTTTTTTTTTTTTTTTTTTTATTTAGAAAAAAAATAAAAAAATATATAAAATAAATTAAAAAATAAATTAAAAGAAAAAAAAAAAATTAAAAAAATAAAAAATAT
>CM075013.1:22000959-22012638 GCA_037576675.1 Pangasius sanitwongsei | reverse complement strand
CTGCACCACACACATCAGTGCTACACCACACACATCAGTGCTGCACCACACACATCGCCTGCTGCACCACACACATCAGTGCTACACCACACACATCAGTGCTGCACCACACACATCGCCTGCTGCACCACACACATCGCCTGCTGCACCACACACATCGCCTGCTGCACCACACACATCAGTGCTACACTACATACATTGGCTGAGATGCGATTTGGCTGATGGTAAAAAGGTTTTTGCTTGATGGATTAATTAGCATGCAGAGATGACAGACAGTCTTTTCTGAATCAGGAATGAGTATGTGAAAACACTGATGAAACCAAACTAAATGAAGTCCAACTCAAAGCCATCATATAACTCTCCTGATTACTACACACAATCACCTCATAGTCAAACATGTCGAGAGAAAATAGACACCAGCCAGACTTGACAAAATATCTTTTATGTGCAGTGTGAGGACTGACTTTTTATCAGGAGGTACAAACACAGTGTGCTGCATTACAAACTTTATCAGAAGAGCATAATGATCATTCCTTTCCCTTAATCTGCGTTATAGCTCACCATGCGTTATGTTACTTTAGCTCGCATTTTAAGCCTAGTTAATCAGGTTTCAAAACATGGGACTGGGCAGCACACTTACAGTGGGTTAGCTGTCACGTGTTTGTGTGTTACTCTCTTTCTCAGTATGTGTAAATGGTGTATGATGTGAAGGGGTTGCCCTATCATTCAGAAGGACATAGGAGAAGCATAGGTGCCTGTCTTTTTAATTGCGTTTTCTGTGAGTGCAGGAGCAGTCTCCGCACAAACACATGCGCATGTCTTTCACACAGCAAACTGATGGGTAATTTGTGTCACATCAGAGCATCCATGACCTTCACTGAAGTCTAACATTAAGTCTAATTGCAGTGAGGTTGTGGAAGAGCTAAAGTAACCATTAGTTTTGCTTTGTGAACCTGGGACATCTGGATGGACTTGTTTGATTTAGTGATGCCGTACAGCACTGCAACACAGAGATGGACAGGAGGGTAGAAACTTATCACTTCTAACTCATTATTATATTATAAATGTCCATATTATGAGAATTATTACATAAAGTAGTTCTTAATACTATTTTAATAACTATTTTACCAACTAAGTAGTGAAGCTGCACTGATAAACAATGTGCTTCATTTTCTTAGTAAACAGTATATATTATAATCCATCATATTATGAGCCGCTTCTTCTGTGTTGGGAAGACAAATGACTTAAGGAGGTTACTGGCTAACAATACCAAATTGCTAGCAAGAAAAAAACTATGTCATCTCTTTTGGTTTTAGTAATTATTTGTCATTAGCAGAAGAGGTAACATAAATCATTCGGACTTACAGTTCCACAGACTACCTCAAAAGAGTGTCAACATTTTTATGCACGATTAATCACTACTTATAAAAGATAACAATCATATTTTATGAAACGACCTCCACAGAGACTTTTATCGCCCTTTTATTGCAGCCACATACATACATATATTCATATTCATTAACATATAAGTGTTGCACAAGTAGCACTGTGTAGATATTTCTCTCATTAAAATGTTAAATTAAATATGGACTTTCTTCATTTTATTACATAACATCAGGAAGAGAGAGCGAGACTGTGGAAGAATGGTAATAATAGCTGACCTTTCACAAAATGCACAAAGCATCTGCCATTATCACCTACGCCAAAAGTCTCATTAGAGATTATGAGCTAAAAGAGTTTCCTCATCTCTCTCTGTTGCTCTCTTTTGACACCATTTGTTTAAGTTTATTCTAAAAAAAAAAAAAAAAAAAACATAGTTTGATCTTGAATTCTCCTTCATGCTAATCTGATTGTAACACAAAATACTTAGCAGGAGCAGGCCTGAATGGTACAGAAGAGAGAAGCGCCTTCTCACACAGCTCTTGGCAAGGGGTTAGCTCATAGGTCAAGTGAGAAAACAAGTATTTGTACTGTGTAAATGTCAATCTCTGGGTAATAGATTGGATCACACAAAAGGCCTTTTGGCAGCTCACCTGTGGTTAACCAGAGAGCAGGACTCCCTTATTGTCTTTTCACAGCTCTGATAGATGTTTAGCACCCAGTACATTTTAAGTGATTACTGATAACAGCTATCATTATACATAAACACTGTTGTAATCACTGTATAATGAGCTTGCACTGCACAGAAAGATTTTATTTTCTTTTTGTGGTACACTGCAATATCTGGCATATGAAGACATGAATTGTGTTAGATTTTAAAAAAGGATTTTGAATTGAATGAGGTTGACAGAGATACCAACATCTACATTTTAGCTGACAATTACGATTTGTGACACCTTAATACTGCGATTATGGGAGACACCTGAAAGCATGTCCTTCTAAATTAAAAAAAAAAAAAAAATCATTTTAAGTGACTTTAAGTGTCATAATGAAAGAATCAAATGTTTTTTGCGGCTCAAAATAAAAATTCTTGCATGTGCTTTTGTATTTATTTAAATGGTTGGTGCTTCTATTTGGTTAGACAACTTGTTTTATTTGTTCATGTCAGTAATAAAAAGGTAGTAAGTCTGCATGCTTATTATATTATATACTTATATGTTATGAGTAACATGAGATAGGGACCTAATTGCAGACTGGACAATTATATTATTTTTAGTAAGATTATGCTCTCAGCTAGTTAGATAAAATACACAATTTCTGCAGATTGCAGTTAAAAATATCAGTTTGATCATGACATTTGATCATGTTTCCATGTCTTGTTCAGTGGCATATGTTAGGGCTTTTAAGTAGTAATATTCTGATTTTTTTTTTTTTCCTTTTCTGCCTGCTAGAATTTTCTTAATAGTAATATTAGCACCCCTGTATTGATGATGTTTTCTTGCTGTGATGGGTCAGATATGCATATGCCAAGACAGTAAAATAATTACTATTTCTTATATTTTATATCACACCAAACAGAACAAGTGTAAGGAAGATTTTTCTGAAATTCTAGTGTGATTGTGGAAATGCTGTTCTCAGATCCATTATTGTAGTCTGTAAAAGAGCAGGACAGGGCTGGGTGAAAACAGCGATATTGTGAAGAGGAAAAGCAGCAGAAGAGCATATGTTTTGTTGACACGCACTTCCTATTTACCAGGAAGTCCATGTCTGCTCGTGAAAGGAAGCTAGTGCCCCTCATGCAGCCGGATGTAATGTAATATGGCATAAAAGATTTCATTTTTAGGACAGAGGCCTCAGTAAGAATGGTTTATGGGGTTTTGAGTGGGTTGATCTTTTTAAATATTCAGCTTCAATGAAATATAGAGCATGACTCTAGGCTGTTTTGAATTCATAAGTACGTTTCACAAGGCTGGATGTGCATACTGAGACCTGTCGAATTCAGCACAGCTAAGAGAACAGCCTGGTGACTCAACAAGGCAGCATGCAGCCTGACTCAGAACGAGTGCGGTGGTGGAGGGGGCATCGGCAAGGCTCAGTACTTCAAAAGAGACAATAATTCTTTTTGAACCCTTGTGTTGGGGTGAAACACAATGCTCCTAATCTGGATTTTTTCTCAGCACATTGTGAGTGTGTTAGATATGATCAATGTAGTGTCCTTTAGATCTTACAACTTGCACTTTCTTTCTTTTATGTGATGACAGTATTGCAGCACCCTGTCTCACAGCGTGAAATCTTTCTTGCTGCAACTGAAGAAGGCCAAGCTGCCTGCATGGTCCATACCCACTGAGCTGATTTACCAGGAATAATAAATTACTTCTGCTGTTGACGGCTCATCTTCAAATTTCAGGAAATAGGTAGCAGAAATATCAGATCTGTTCAACCTACATATGCTTTGTGGGTTTTAGGGAGACGGACAGTTCTGCTTTGGCTTGGACGGAGCCTCTTTTCCAAGCTGGAAAGAAATGTAAACAGAAGCCTGAAACAAAGAATCCAGCATATGGAGCTGCTGAGGTGGCATGTTGTTTATTTTTCTAATAAGGTTTGGCCATGGTTTAAGCTTATATATATTAAGGCCATGGTCTTGTAAGGTTAAGACGTTGGACTACTGATTGGAAGGTCATGAGTTCAAACCCCAGCACCACTAAGCTGCCACTGTTGAGCCCCTGAGCAAGGCACTTGACCCTCAACTGCAATGTATACAGTAAATGAGAGAAATGTAAGTCGCTCTGGATAAGGACGTCTGCCAAATGCCATAAATGTAAAATCTATTTTGTGGCTATGAGATGTTTAACTTGTCAAAAATTGTATTTTAAAGTGAGTAAGGCAGCGAAATCAATTGACTTAGACAATTGTGGCCACAGGAACCTGAGCATGAAGATGGAATGACACATAAAGACATACTAGAGTCTTTGGCTTTGTGACACTGATATCATTAGCCCATGTCACCTTAAAAGAATTCTTTTGAAATGAATAGACTTGTTTGACCTTTCCCACCAAATAATTAACTGGAGGACGCATATGAAGTACGGCTTTCCACAATATATTAAATCATGGGCTCAAGTTTCAGAATTCATGGCCACGACTTTGGTATCTGATGGCAATGATATAATAATTTGTGTCCAGAAGATACGTTGTTTGTGGCCTCAAAATATTAACTCATGGCCTTAATATATGAGTGAGACAGAAATCAATGAATCAAAATAACCATTGTTTTACCTTAGAGGCTCCGTAGCAGTATGATTCATTGCATGGTTAGATTGCAAATCAGTTTTTATGGAGTATGTCTAAAATTGTATGATTTTTAAAGCTCTAGAAACACATTACAAACTGTACCACCAAGAGTAAAAAATATAAAAACGCTTTCCTTTCGTAATAGGATTAAACATGGCATAGCATTTTTCAACCTGCATTGTAATTTTATCAAAAGGCTTGTTAATGCATCTCCCTCTGTACAATAATGTTTGAAACTTTAAGCAAGACATCAGTCATGGATGAAATGTTTGCTTTTGCCAGCAGGCATGAGCCACTCTTAGCCAACGGTCATTTTGCTCACTGGCCCAGCTCTGTGCTTGTGTCACTGAGCATTCATTTATTACAAGCCAGTCAGATCAGTGCCATCACCTCGTCCTTCAGTCCTGAGCCTGGATAACTGACAGACAGCCCACTGTCTACACCCCTCCGCTCAGTCAGCCTCTCCCTCTTCCCGTCTGCAGCTCATCAGTCTGTCTGCTCATTAACCTAAAAGACTGTGATGAGGGAATGAAAGAGAGAAAGACTGTGTGTGCGCATGTGTGCGTATGTGTGTGAGTGTATGAGTATGAATGTGGAGGTTGGGGAATAGAAAAGAGGAAGAAAAGAGATGGATGATACATGGAAAGAGGCAAGTGAGATAGAAGAAATACGTCAGATAGAAATAAATATTAATGCGTCAAGGAGAATAATTACCAGGCTCTTGTACCAACATGAGCTCTATGGGTTCAGACATACATCCTGGAGCTTTCAGTTTTCTACAGCCACATCAGGAAATGAGGGAAAGAGACCCTGCTGAGGAAGAGTCTCAAGCCAAATGGTTATCATGTATTTATAAACCCTAGTGTGTACCAAAATCAATATTTAAATTTCATCTGGTCCGACTCGCTGTTGCTCAGAGGACTTGCTGCTCAAGCTCAGCTGGCTCAGCCTCTGTAACCTTTCTGTTTCAGTAAACATCAGGATCAATCTTTTTTCTCTCTCATGTGATTTGTTTTCCGCTGTCACGTTTACACAAAAGCATCAGATATGTTCACTATTTTCTCTCATTGCCATCAGATTGCTACAATAGGCTTCTGTCCTTACTGTCTGCATTATCTAGATTATCTTGATCATCCAGCCTGTATAACTTATTTGGTTGTAAATAAACCTGCTTATATCTGATCCAGGATTGCAGCTGTGATGTCTGGTCTTGTGAATGTTTATCTCTTGGCTTCTTGGCTCTTAGGATTCCTAAGCTATTGATTTTTGCTTTTTTTGTGACCAATCATCTGCAAACAAATATCATCTCTGAAGCTTGCAACTTACTGTCATAGGTGCAAGTGAGCATTGAGCAGAAACCAGGACAGTTTCAAGTGAATAGCGGACAGTTCCTGTGAAAAAGGTGACCGAAATAGGACCATCCTCAAGCCATTAGCTCTCATGTAACAGTGATTAGTAGCTGACTGACTGGAGAGGAGAGGAGAGGAGAGGTAGATCTGTAAGAGGTATTCATTTCTGAATAGCTGCTTGTCTGTGTTGTATGGAAACAGTCGATCTAACTGTTTATGGCTCTGTGTGGGCCATGTTGCAGTAGCCGTGATTAGCTTTTAGAGCCTCTGCTCAATAGCAATCCCCGAGTGTTTTGTAGTCTGACTAATCTCATTGCTCTTTACTTAGTTGTGGTGGTTTACAATTTGATTCAGTGTGCTGTAATTAATACCATGCTGTTGATGGCTGCATTTTCTGCTTTTCATCTCAGAATTCAGATGAAAAATTGACTACTTGGTTTATGACCCAAATTATTCTCTTGATTTTAAAGCCCCTGGCAACATGGGTTTGGATGCTTTTAAAAAAAATCTTTGTGATCCATAATATGCATTTACCAGTAGTAGATTGAATAAATATATATTCCTAATTATTATTTATTTATTACTAAAAGCTACAAAAGTCCTACTTGATGCATGATCAGAACTGTATGGGCATCTCACTTACTTGACAGCAGTATCTTCCCGGTATAACAAGCCAGTACTAGAAAAGTGTGTAGAAATTACTTGTGCAGCACTTATTTTTACACGCAAGTCATGAACAGTGCATGCTTTTTGTACATGTTTCTTGTGGCACTATGCTAACAGAAAGCTGCAAAAATTAGGTTAAGTTGTGGTTTGTGTGCACTCCACTGCTTCTTCCTCTTCTTGCTAGTTTAAAAAGCTACATTAATCAACAGAGAACGGCAGTGAAACATGCAGAAGCAGCATACATCACATCTGTTTTAATAAAGTGGTTTACAATAAGCTTTACTGTCCTCTCATTTACAGTGCACTATATAAGTATACACCCTCTTAAACATTTCCACATTTTGTAGTGTTACAACTGAAATGGATTTAATTGGGATTATATGTCAGGAGAACATGATCAGCATCATGGAGACCAAGAAGCTATCAAAGCAAGACTGGCACAAAGTTCTGGTCAAGTATCAAAGTATCACTCTGCCTAGAGGAGGCTGTTCAGAAAAAAAAAAAGAAAGAAAAGTCAGTAACCGGGTAAAAAGGGGATTAGTCTGAGAAGCAACCAAGTGGCCAAAGGTAACTCTGAAGGAGCTTTAAAGATCCACATCTTAGATAGGAGAAGCTGTTCACAGGACAGCCATAGCCCAAACACTCCACAGCGCTAGGTTTTACAGGTGGTCAGAAGAAAGGCATTATTATGAAATCTTGTTTTGATTTTTCCAAAAGGTAAAGGTAAAAAAGAATTTGCTACTTTTGGGAGAAACCCAACATTGCTCAGCACTCTGGGGACACCATCCCACAGATGGTGGTGTTGGGAAACTGGTCAGGAGTAAGAGTGAATGTAAGGTGAATGGAGTCAAATACAGGGCAATCCTAGAGGATAACTTGTTCTAGCCTGCAAGATACTTCAGACTGGGAAGGCGTTCAACAGAAAGACCCTAAGCGTACTGCCAAAGCTACACTGGAGTGGTTAATAACAAAGAACCAGAATGTGTTAGAGTGGCCCAGTAAAAGGCCACACATCAATCCGGTTGAGAATCTGTGACAAGAAAATTGCTGCACACCAAAAGTCTCCAATCTGAAAGGGCTTGAACAATTCTGCCATTTTGATCATTTTGATCAGCAGATGAACTGATTAGATTTTGGAAATGATCCAAAAAGGGCCAAGGTCACTACAAGATCAAGTGTCTGAAATAGGTTTTCTTCATTAGCTTCCTTCCTGTTTGTCATACAAAGATGTTACTTACACATTCATGCTCAGGAAGTCAAGGCCCATTTTCTCGCTACTTATGATTTTTGCCATCTGTCCACCCATCTGAGATTATCAGCTTAAGGTCACAGCAAGGTCATATGTCTGAAATATATATTTTTTCAATAGCTCCCTTTCTGTTTGAAGTATATTTTAAGGTTTTTTTTTTTTCTTTCTTTCTCTTTTTCTTTCTCCTCAGGCATACAAATTCATAACAAAAAGGACTAGACTGTGGTGGAGACATCCCCATCGGTTGTTTAAATACAACTCTACATCTTTTTATCTTTTAATACATTATTTATTATCACATTGTGTGATTCTGTGTTATAATAAGGAATTGTGTTGATTATATTGTCTAAATAATAAAAATTCTTATAGCTCCAGATGTTTTATCTGAAAGTCCTTAAACACCTTATCAGGTACATTTTATTCCATTCTCCCTCAAGCTCCTTATCCCCTAAATAAACCTCATTTGCTGACATTTTCTTTTCTCCCTGGGTTCAAGTAAGCATTAATGCATTTTAATTTCTAATTAATTTTAGCACGGAGCTGAATGCTTTGGGATTAGAACTCCCCACTGCAGCTTTTTGTTAAGGACTCAATATAACCACAGCATCACAACCACAAAGAGCTGTCTATTAGACACAGACAAGCAATGTGTGCATGTGGATGCTTTCTCAGAGTCTTACGCCGCCCTAGGGAATTAGAGGGGAACCCTGTAAATTATGCTGTTTATGCATCCACAGCATTTTTTATTCCCTTTCTGTGTTTCCAGACAGCCAACATGGTGTCAAGTTCACAATGAGAATCCCACAAAATCCCAGTACAGCAGCAGGATGCACTTTGATATGAGTTACAATAACCCCAGCAGGCATCAGGGCTCCTGCACAAACCTGGTCGAATAGTACCACTCCAACCTCAGCACTCTCCACGCCCTCACCTATTCACACTTTCATTTCTGTCTAATTGGGTTCCATCCTTAATTATCAGGAGGTGGGAAAGCATAAATATGTGTTTTATGTGATGTAGTGTGGGGAGAGGAGCAGTCATGGATGTGCTATGGCAGTGATAATGTGCTTAATTACTGCTTAACTCACATGGACATGGGGAAAATGTTCAGGCCATCGCTCTGCTAGTCCTCTGCCTGACATTAATGCCTCCTCCTCTGCCAGATTTATCACCACTTTGTATCATTAATGTCTTTTTTTTCCCTCTTTCACCATTTTATTTTTGTACTGGGGATTAGACCATACACGTGTGTGCACACACAAATTCACTGGTTCCCTCATGCACTCAAACATACTGTCCTGTCTCATTTTTAGGCATCAATTAAGGTTTTATTTATCACTGGTGGTTCAGGTTCAATACACCCGCCTACAGAATTAGCTCTGAACCTCCCCAACCTTGTCACCCTGTGTCACCCCCCCTCGTTTTTATTGTCTAAATGTAGATAAACGAGTGTGCTGAGACTTCACAGAGAGCGAAAATGAGCGGTCCGGCAGGAGAGCCCGATCATTAAGCTAGATTTAGTCATCAAGCACTAGCATTACATCATCCTGCATTGCTTCACTGCTGGCTTTTGTGACACACTTTTCCCCATTTTGCTGCTGTTCTTTTCCATCTAAATACCATTTTTGGCTTTAGACCATGTATAGATTTTTTAGGACTAAAGAAATTAGAATAACATTAAGAAGTGAGTAGTGCTTATGTAACTTTTGTCCAATCCAATAGCACATTTTTTAACTGATGAAACAGTGAGTTCAGTATCTGCGACTGTGCTATCATAGTTTCACCCACTTTTCAACTCTGCTAATTAAAAAAAAAGTACTCGAGTCATTCTGGTATCATAGACTCCCACTGAACTGACACTCACTGTTCCCATCATCTCCAGTCACACCATTCACCATGTTTAACTCCATTATGGCCGCGGTCCAAGGAAGGACGGATCAGATAATCACTCCTAATAACTATATATATATATATATATATATATATATATATATATATTATATTATATTATGTATGTATGTGTGTGTGTGTGTATGTATATATAATCACACACTCATAAATCACACTCTATAATCACACGCACTCACTCTAATCCATTCTAAACTCTATTTCTGTCCATTTGTCTTGCTTTACTTTTTTTTCTCTCTCTTTCCCTTTACTCATGAAAGTATACATCATTATGATTTTAGCATGTTTTGATTGGTTATTTTAGATTTGATTGGATCCGATTGGTTAATATTAGGCATCAGTTTTGGGGTTGGTTATTATGGCTTTGACTCTGAGATCCATTAATGTGGCACTAAACTGAATTATTCTAGAAATTCCCCACAATAGCACTGTTTACTGCAAATACTGTTCAGCTGTATGAAAAATACATACACACACACACAGAAACTGAAACTTGTCCAACCGGATTTTCTGAAACTGAACTCTCCATACCTCCTGAAACATACCCTGCTCAGCAGCTTACTGCTAATGGGACAGGGGTTAGTCTTTTGGGTCAGGGGGTCAGGGTTATGGAATATGAGTTAGGCAGAAGGGAATTACTTCTGTTACATTCTTGGTGGACTGATGTCTTGCAGTTGAATGTGAAAATGGAGGTGAGAGTAAGGAGGGTGGGAGGTTCTCCTCAGTGCCAATGCCACCTCAGTATTTTGGACTCTAAACTTTACATTTTGGAGCCCTGTATGTCAGAAATAAGGGTCCATAGTATATGATCAGTCTTACCCTGTGTGTATGTGTGTGTGTGTGTGTGTGTGTGTGCGTGCACAGTCATTTCTTCCATAAGGCATGTGTTGAGCCGTGGCTGATGGAGCACAGGACCTGCCCAATGTGCAAGTGTGACATCCTCAAAGCCCTCGGAGTAGAGGTGTGTCTGTGTGTGTGTGTGTGTGTGTGTGTGTGTGTGTGTGTGTGTGTGTGTGTGTAAATAGGTCCATGACAGAGTTTCTCATTTCTCTATATAGACGGATGTTGAGGAGCAGCACATGCCTACGGTCACTTCTGATTTGCATTCGTTTCCCAGCAGCACTGAGTACTTGCACACACACTCCGAATCAGTCTCCAACACACACCCTAACTCCGAGTCTCACACACACAGTGATGATGCTTCTTCCGGATATGAGTCTCTGCATGCAACAGAGCAGCTGGGTCCTGCTGAACACTCACGCGAAGGTGAGAAATACACACACACACACACACACACACACACACACACACAAACACACACACAAACACACACACACCGTATTTCAGCCTGCCTTACTGAATTCCAAAAGCTGCTGCTAATAAGCTAGTTTGTTCACTCTGTGTGTGCGTCTGTGTTATTTTATGAGCACGCACCTTGTTTCATTTGACGGCTTTGTGGTTGGGCTAAACATTCTAGCATGACCACATAAAAAAACTCAAGATACAAAAGTAGATTTCACTCAGCTCATCTGGCTCAACTGATGAGAGGCCATCAGGTGAGAGAGAACCCTGACATTCTTATCTTGGGTTTGATGCAAACATAGTGCCTGGGTCCAAAAGGTTTGGTAAGGCCAATTCTTTTGTTTTTGCTATACACTGGAGACATTTGGGTTTGAGATCAAACTGTTGCATTCTCCTTTTGTGATGCTTTTCCAGACTTGTAGCGCAGCTTCTTTCAGTAGGTGTTAGTTTTGGGGGCTTTCTCCCTTCAGTCTCCTCTTCAGGAGGTGAAATGCTGCTCAGTTGGGTGAAGGTCTGCTGATGGACTCGTCCAGT
>CM075013.1:21976761-21990684 GCA_037576675.1 Pangasius sanitwongsei | reverse complement strand
GCCTGTGTAATCAGTGTAAAATGAAGCCATGATTGCTGGTACAGCATCTTCCCAAACTTAACCCAGACTTTTTTGCTTGGTTATAAAAGAGACCATATATATATATATATATATATATATATATATATATCCTTTATCCTTGCACGTCATCACTCTATTTGCTATCTAGGATTTACTTCCATCAAGGATGCCTTTCCTCTTGTATTTCTCGATGCATTTTTTGGTGCTTTTTAAGCTGGGGTCAGTAGGAGTCCCACTCTTGGGCACTGATTGCTGAAGCAGGCTCCGTGCAGAGCTAATTTGGCCCATTTGTGCAGTGGCTGATGGAACCAGCCTGCAGGAGACCTTGTTTTTCAGAATGTCACTCAAAGTCCGACAGCTAAATGTCATACTCCCATAAAGTGTTTTTTTTTTTTTATTATTATCATTTAACAAAACTCAGGATGTAATTATACAGTCATACATAATAATACTCAAGCTTTACCAATAAGTGCTTTAGTCATGTTCTGATTTTTATTTCACTGATGGTAGATTCTGCAAGGTTAAATTTATAGTACTGTATAGCAGAGACGGCAGACACGGACAAGACAGAATAGTAGATGCACTGTAGTTAGGGGAATGTACTCAGGCTTTCAGCCTCTGTGTCTGTATCAGGGTGGGTGTCAGGATATGTCAGCAGCAGCATCCATTTTTCTTTCAAGGCAATGCAGTGTTCCCATGCAGCGTTCCCTGATTGTTCTGTTAATGTAGTCCAGTGTGCGTTTCCCTCTACAGTGATGAACATGAGGCCCACAGCATGCACTCCGCTGAGGCACACTGCCCTTTTTCAGTACCATGTTCCACGGACAGCATTGGACAACATCTACTTCCATTAATGCAATGTGCTTACTGTAACAACTCTATCATTACTACTCTCACACTGGCACTGGGCTCAGGAAGGTCAGGAAACGAGGTATACTGTGCTAGACAGAAAATGATTGCTGTATGTTAAGTCACTCTGCTTCCTGTTTCTGCTTGCTCAGTGTGCAACATGTTTTCCTTTCTCAGAGTGGAGACATGATGTCTGCAGCTCTTCCAAAGTGGACAGGGACTGGAATGAAAAATAGCTTACACTTCTTACATTAGAGCAGTGTGTTTAGTACAATCAACTGCTGCATTACTGCTCTCCCACTGCTAGTATTGTGTGACCAAAGGAGGACAGGAGGAGAGAGAGCTGTAGATATTAACTCTCTCTCTCTCTCTCTCTCTCTCTCTCTCTCAATCTATCTATCTATCTTTCTCCCTCAAAGAGATTCTGAGACAGAAATAGAGATGACTCTTTGGGTGCTGTTTGAAAAGCTTCAGACTTTGCCTCATCCTCTGAGAGGAAAATAGCTTGTCTCACTGAGTTAATTCATACTGACAGTCAGCCTTGTAGAGGGACAGACATTGGGAAGAGAGTTATAAAATTGCCAAGAGTGCTCAACTATTTTCATGACCTCTCTTGTATTTGCTCATGTCTGCATGTAACATGTTTCAAATCAGATTTGGTTTCTAATATGCATGAATAAGTTTCTGTGCTTCTCCATACTTAATGGCTTTTTGAATAAATGATCATGTGGACAAGTTTCAAGCTGTTGGAAACACTGAAAACATATTTATATATATATATATATTTATTTATTTCCTTTTTTCTGACAGTTGGGATCTGTTGGGATCTTAACAATCTAAGTAAAGATCTGGCTATCTTGCTACATTAGCTCTCCACATGAACACAGCCTGTCGAACAACAGAAAAGAGATGGCTAGAGATGAAAGAACTGGGCATCTGTTGATTCTGGACAGGCCTTTTTACACATCTCATGCTGGCATTTCTGTAGCGCTCCTTCACAAGACAATGCAGAAAAGTCAACAAAAGAGAACAAAGTAAACACCTCTCTCCCAAAACTTAATTCTTTTTCCCCTTTAACAGTTTTGCAATAAGTGTGCTTGTGTAGTAAAGAGGAACGGAACATATTGTCTAACAGATTGCAGTCTGCTTAGCCTTAATTGGCAATGGACGAAAGAGACAGTTTGGACAAGTGATGTTGATTCAGGGTCAAGCTCTGCTCAAATGTGATTGCAAAACTGCATCTTTGCTTTCATTTCATGTTCCTTTGTAAAACAGATGTATTGATTTTGCTCAGGGTCAGATTATGAGGTTAGTTATTTCAAGTCCAGTGAACAACTAGTGTGGGTGTAATTCATTTATAGGGAAAGTCAAGTCTTAGTTATCTTACTATTCTTTACGTATAACGTTTGCATCTTCCACAAACAAAATAGCATCTCGTCTCATCCGTTTTGTGTGTTTGCCTTGATGAATGTGTATTTTGGGACATTTCTACCTAAAAGTGCAAAATGTGAATAAATTAATTTTGCACATGTGATTTATTAATGCTTTGTCTGAGGAGAAGTTGCAACTTGTAATTTTCCACTTACAACCAAGAAAACGCTCCCTCAACTTGCAATTTCAGCTCGTCAACTTGGGTTAGTCTTCACATCTACCATTTCCTTCTCTGTTTAGGGAGTGACATCAAATCAACATGGCCGCTCACACTGTGAACAGTGTAAAGTTCCCCTTCTCTACTTTGAAGGTCACTATAGTAGAACAGCACCAATAGCCTCTCAGGCCTGTAACTGTAAAAGTGCATTTAAAGTAGCTCTTTATGAGCTTTATATTCTCTGACAGAGCAAACAAAAGACATGCTCTTGTGGAGGCGTCCTGTTTTTGTTTTTTTTTGTTTTGTTTTGTTTTGTTTTGTTTTGGTTTTCCCCAGTTTTCCCCCACTTTGCATGTCAAACGTGCCAAGGTGGGAAACAATGGAATTACAGCTTCCAAATTACCACATACAAGGCACCACCAACACAGCATAAGCCTGGGAGTGGCTTTGGGAATGGTGATTAGGTGTACAAATAATATAATAATGCTATTTACTATGTCTTAATAATGAGAAAATTTATCAAAAATATGCCATAGAAAAAGAATTAGAAAGTTTGTCAAAATTGTAACTTATTATTACCATAAATTAAGTTTATAATAAGTTCCATATTAGATATCAACCACACTTTGAACCTCCAATGCCAACAGTATTTAAGCAAAGCTGTTGAGATAATATACATCCAATTATATATTCCTTAGCAAAATGCACACACGTCTACATTCTTATTCATTTAGTTTTCTAACCTGTCTCACTTCCTTTAGCCTGTGTTATACTTGAGTTCAGTTTCTGAGAGTCTCTCTGAACTGGACTAACGATGGCTAATGAGAACATTTAGTGCATGCAACAGCTTCATTTACATATTGTATCCTCCCCGTACTTTGCCACTGACGTCATTCACGTAGTTATTCTTTGCAAATCACTGATTAAGCTCCTCAGAGCTCAGAAATCTCTGTGGTACTTGACTGGCACACTAGACTCTTAGGGCACATTTACATCAATTAGTCCATTTGCTGACTCTGAATCAGAGCTAAATTGATACTTTTGGTTTGTTTGCTGTTTGGTTTGGTTTCACACTGCACATAATTAAATGAACCAAAAAGCAAAATTGGATGAAGGGTGTGTGGGAATGAAAACATACTTGTAAAACTTGTAAAAAGCATCGAGAACATGGAGATGGCACTAAGTAAATGATTATTTAATTATAGAGATATTCTAACGCATTTAGTGTGTCACATCCAGCGTTTATTTTATCTCTTTATTTGATGGTCCAAATATCCAGAGCACATGGCATTTCTGCAGCTCTACAGCTCTGTCCAGCTCTGCCAGTTTGACAGCTTGCATCTACAAAAAATGTTGCCCACAACCCAAAATACAAGACATGTTTGGTTGACTTCCTGCAGTTGGCATAATTCAGGATTGAATCACTTTCTTACTGCAATCAAACCATGCTAAAGGAACCAGACTGAGGCCATCTCGCTCAGATGCTCTCGGACCAGTTGTTTTGATCCACACTTGAGTATGATTGCTGTCTTCTCACCTGCCTGAACTGAACTGAGGGGGAAACACACCAGGGTTCAATTTAAATGGACTAAATGCTGAATATTTTAAAGCATCATTAGATCATATAATAGAAAAGATGTTTGAAAAGCAGTATGTCCTTACTGCTAACCTCTCGCCCTCCCACCAGGCCACGCCAAAAACACTCCACTTTGATGTGGACAGGGTGCTTTAGAGATGTCCAACAGAAAGTGTGTGTTAATAATATTGGAGTACAGTGTAGTCAACACAAAATGTACTGCTTCATGCTGGCTCAATCAGGAAACACTTTAATGAAGGGAGCACTCCAGTCCTGGGAAAGCAGCTAATCATTCACTTGACTACTCCCAGAGTGGATTTTGTGTTCTTTTCTTCTATTCGCATCTTTCTGTCTTGATAGACTCATGTAGTTTAGATACAGACCTCCATGAAAATACCAGGCAGATTTTAATAACACCTGAAAATGATGCAAGTAGGCTGGTTGTGTCTCGCCTTTCTTTGTAAACAAGCTTGTTAGCTGATATGGTCTGCAGGGAGTATGTCCTTTTAGGAGTTAGAAACCCTGGCAGATCCCATGGTATGTCTCTCTCACACTGTCACACTTCCAGACTTCCTGTGTTTAAGTGTTTGTCTGATCCCCTTTTGACTCTCTGCAGGTTTTGTTTTTCTCCACCAGTGTCTATTGCTCTCGTCTCAGAAACATGGTACTTCTAACATTCATTTTGATCACCTCCCTGACCTTCAGTGATCCCCTCCTCATCTTTCTATTTCCTGTTCTTGTTTTATACCACTTTCCTCCCATGGATCCTACTGTACCATTGGGACAAAGAAGCCTGCTATCTTGTTTTTCTGGCTTAAGTTCCTTTCCAAATCATCATGCATGCTCCTGCTTGATAAATGGCCACTGAGATTTCAAAGGTCTTTTCACTTTCAAGTGCTGCTTACTACAGTTTCTCACCTCCTTATACTCAGTGTCTCTCAGAGAGTTTAGGCTTATAGAACCAACCTCAGCACTAAACAGTGCTAAACACTGAGTCACCTGATTTGGCCTGGTTGTGTATGATTCAGGATTATCCTCCTCTCGCTCCTGATTTGTTTGCATCTAAAGGACAGGCCATAAGACGGATGATAGTCACTCAGAGTGGGTTTTTTTGGGTTCTCCTGATGAGTGATATGCCTAAGAAATCTCAGAAACTAACTATAAAAGATTGCATGTTTCTACACTATATAGCCAAAAGTATGTGGACACCTGACCATCACACCCATTTGTGGTTCTTCACCAAACTGTTGCCACCAAGTTGGAAGCACACCATTGTCTAGAATTTCTTTGTATGCTAATGGGGTGTCTGTCTGAATTTGAGAACCAGTGATACTGAACAATCAGCAAAAATTTAGCAGAATAGAAAAAATGCCACATGATTACTTAATTGCTTAATAATATTTAACTTCTTAATTTTTTTCTTTTGCACATTTTTGTCTTTTGCATATATATGTAAGAGCAGCTTATGTAAATGTACAAAAGAGAGTGGTCATTATCCTTGCTTAACATAGGGAAGGTGGACATTCTTTTCATACTGACAGGCTGTTCAGATTCACCCTGGATGGATTGTGGGAGTGGGTCACCCTGTCCACTCCGCACGTGTCAGCCCATAGGCCAAGAGTTTGGGCATTCAAACTTGCAAGGTCACGTCACCCCGAGCAGCCATAATAATAGGCAGCAAGAGCATCGCTGAGAGCAGATCTGATGAAACGAGGTCATTGTGCCTTGATGACACACAAAGTGTTCGTCATCTCGCTTGCTATGACCTAGCCTAACAAGGAGGACTTGTTAACATGAGCATAGGCGTAGTTGTTAGCATAGCCTCCTGCTGCAGTTTGAAAGTTAGCTTGAGGTTTTGGGGGAATTGCTAAAGAGATCTCCTTTTGTACCCATCTGTTGTGAGCTGAATGATGGGCATGGACATGGAATTATAACAAGCCGTGTTGCCTGCAGTATTCATGGCCCACAATCAACTCACCAACAACCTCTCATTCTCACACACACACTGACATACACAGGCTGCTCAGGCTTTCTGAAGTTGGAAAAAACCTGCTTGGGAAAATTGGCTAGACCGAGCAGAGCTGCAGGCTGCCAGGGCATAAGCAGTTCTATCAGAGTGAAGCCAATGTTATACAATGACAAACAAGCATTTAACAAGAATAGCCTTTACTGACTCCAAAGCCAATTTTGTTTGCATTGATATCTCTTCTGACATGTGTTTGTTACCATCCATGTTGCTCAACATCAGGACAGTGCTGACCATTTATTTCATTTAATTAAATAATTTTAGAAATTCATAAATAAACAAATGAATACATTTATTAATTTTGATTCTCAACCACCTCACTTCTTAATACACTTGTAAAATAAATTCCCATAAACTCTTTAAAGAATTACATTTCATCATAACAGCTCTGACATTAAAAGGCACTTCTCAGGACTGACAGTGGATGACTGCTAAAACTGTGGTGATTAAATGTTTATATGATGTAGTTTCTGTGATTACTGTCTTTTAGGTCTTTGCTCTATATTCATATGCTCAGTAGACTAGATCTTTTCTGATTCTCAGTATTCATTGTTTTGGAAGGTTGATCACCAAATTCATCGTGTTTGCCCCATTTCTGAAACCAAAATCATGCCCTTGAAGATATTCATCATTGGTATTAATTAGTGTGCTGTTGCGTTTACTGCAAAGCTACCATGACATGTAGATTTCAAATGAGAAACATTTGTAGTATTTATCATGTAGTGACACTTGACAGATGTCAAGTGTCACTACATGCTAAACACTACAAATGTTTCTCATTTGAAATCTACAAAAGGTCTTCAAAAAAAACAAACAATCAATTCACTTCATCATTTATATTCTCTGGAGGATATTTTCTGGAATATCCTCTGGATATTCACTGTTTATGGTGAAGAAGTTATGTTATGGTGAGCTCTCTCTCTCTCTCTCTCTCTCTCTCTCTCTCTATGCTGATGGAGAGGCCAACAATTCAAATGCTGTGGTGGCGAGGAATGTTAATGTGAAATGTCAGCCTTTGATCTCCATGGCAGTGATGACAGCGATGGGGAGCACACAACGTTCCGGAGGGTCTTTAGGGATTCATTATCCTGTTTGTGAGCTGTTTTAATGAGGAGGGAGGACACTGCCCTCAGAAACCGTCAAAACAGCACAGCATTAAGGCAGTGTGCACAAATTACCACCAAAAAGCTGTGATTTTTTTCAATTACTAATTACTCTTTAAGATCTATCAAACTGATTTCCCACTCTGAGCCAACTGAATTTCAGCGCAAGCTGCAATTATTCTTACATGTTTTCATTTGTGTCTGAACTCTCTCTCTGTACGTGTGTGTGTGTGTGTGTGTGTGTGTGTGTGTGTGATGTAAGCCAACCCCTTTAGCTGACTGGTGGTCTATGTGTGTCAGACAGCCAATGGGAAAGACATAAAGGACACCTGAGCCTTTGAGTGCCATCTGACCTAGTATATTTTACCCCCAAATGACTCCACCTTACCTGAAGTGAGGAAACAACATATCTGTTTACTCTCCTGCTTCTTCAGGCCACTATAGATCATTCTGCATGTTTAACCAGCAGTGGCTTAGTTCAAGCCATTTATCACAAAAGAACTGCAGGACAAGGCACCACTTTATTTATATTCACAAGAATGTGCATAGTAACTGTATTTAAATATCTCAAAAAAAAAAAAAAAAAGTGTGCCCATGCTGTTTTGTGATTAAAGTCATTTAACAGCAAAGAACCCAAACTGTGAGGACCTTAATAGCCTGCTCAAAACTCATAGCATTGCGCTAATTCATTTCATATTTAGCCATTTTACCACACTTCTTTCTTTGGAATGTTAATTCGTGTCTTTAATTATTAAGATATTTATTTTCAGAATATGGCAAATTAATTCAAGTCACTACCAAGAAATATTGCTTTTTGTTCAGTTGGAATTTGGAGCAACAAGTCCCGTAACCCTTAGACACACCCATAATCAGAAGCAAAAATGATTTGTGATTTTTTTCCCCTTTTTTTATATTTATATTTTTACCCCATTTTCTCTTATAATTTTCCCCTGTCACACAGTAGTTACCTACTATATCAGGGAGAGTGAAGACTAGCACATGCTTCCCCTGAGACACATGAAGCCAGTCATTATCAAACTGCTGTTCATGATATATCACAGTGTAGCAGAACACACTCAGAGGAAAACGCTAAATGCCCTCTTCCACATACATAAACTGACAGACAACACAATAGGTTAGTGTCACTTTGTTTGACATGGGAGAGAGAGTAACACCATCCTTTCCACCCAGAAAACAGACCAGTTTTCCTCTCTCAAACTCTCTTAACATCCCATTCCAGATTTAGTCCCTCCTTTGCTGTTATAATAACCTCCACTCTTCTGAGAAGGCTTTCCACTAGATGTTGGAGCGTGACTGTGGGGATTTGTGTTCATTCAGCTACAAGAGCATTAGTGAGGTCAGGCACTGATGTTGGTGAGGAGGTCTGGGGTTCAGTCGGTGTTCCAGTTCATCTCAAAAATGTTCAGTGGGGTTGAGGTCAGGGCTCTGTGCAGGACACTCGAGTTCTTCCACTCCAACCTTCACACACCATGTCTTCATGGAGTGGGTGTGATGGTCAGGTGTCCACACACTTTAAGCCATATAGTGTATTTATGCATATTCACTTGTATTTTTCAATATGTTTTGAACAAAATAAACCCCACAGGACTGAGAACCTTCATCTATTTGCACTAGCTTATATACAGTATGTAATACTTCTATACCATGTATCTGTCTCAGTGTGTCATGTGTATTGTTGTATTTATTGGGTCGTATTGCACTGCCTTGCATAATAGCACTAGGTGTAATCATTCTTTTATTCATTCATTCATCTTCATCCTGGTCAGGCTCATGGTGGCTCTGGAGCCTATGCCAGGAACAATAGGCACCAGGCGGGAATACACCCTGGACGGGATGCCAGTCTATCATACGACAGAATGTGCACACATATTCACACACTTGTTCATGCCTAGCCCCTTGAGAACTGCTTGCTGATATATACTTGAACATGTTGGGGATAACAGTCATGTTCTTCTTGACGTGACTCTTGACTCAACACACCGACATGCAATGAAGTGTCAGGTAAAGTCCCTCATTAAAACACAGGGGGTATTCACCAAGTGCTGATAGGTGAGCGGAGAAAGATCAGAGCTGAAGCCCCACTGTTTCTGTGGCTCTCCCTCGCATACGAATGATGACTTCTGACAAACTGCAAATCGAAACACTCCACCACCTACTCAACTCACGCCTGAAGTTTATAGATACGTGTTTAATATTTACGAGACGTAATTTGCCAAGAGCCTCAGATTAGTGCACTATGCTTCAGGAGTGCAAGAGGGAGAAGGAGGCAGGAAAAAATATTGAAGGCTGATATCAAAAAGACGCGTTCCAGACATCTCAAGCAAATTTGTGGCTGTGGTGAATGACTTAGTATAGATGGAGCTTAATGAGGGGGAATTAAGATGGAGAGAGCTGTAGGCCACAGGGCTAGTTTCAGAAAAATAAGTTGAGCCGATGTCTGATCTCATATGCAAATTCCCTCCACATCGTTTCCAAATCCCTGTCTTTCCAAGGCGTTATGTAAAACAAGGCAGTCTCATTAATATGTATAGCCAGTCCCGACTTCTGTAGCACTCAGTTGTCAACAATGCTTTGTAACAAGTATTTCCAGCTACTGCTCTTAAATACATTATCAACAGTACAGCATGTTATGAGCTTCTCATCCTGCATCGAATTATTAATAAACAGTATACGGTACAGGGAAGTTATGGAACAATCACATGCGCACACACAGTCACTTTATCTGTTGTCTGCAAGTTCCTTCCTCCTCCTGTGTTTAAGGCCACAATTCTCACCAGCATATTGTTCATACAGTCACAGCGGTTCATACATATGACATACCCTACACATACAAAACACATGCTGTCCAACAGAGCAGGCAAATAAATCCAACAAAATCTCCCCAATTATATCTGAGTCACAGACCATGAGAGGTGAACATGTATGCTAATTATATTCCAAGTTATGTAAAATGGTTGCATTGTGAGCGAATCCAAGTTCGGTTAGCCATTCAAGTTTTAATGGGTGCCTAATTGCTCCTTTCCCGTTAGTTGTAGACTATTCATGTGAAATTAGCCTGTGATTCAGAGTGTGCATAAGTACCATGGAGCAGCTTTGATGTGCTTCTTCTGACTGCCGTGGCAAGCGGCAGCTCTAATTTAGAGAAAACAGCACTTTGAGACAGAGTCTTGCTTTGAGATTTTGACAGTGAGGGGTGATTAAAAAAAAGTTTAAATTAACCAATTTTCTGGAATAGAAACGTAATGGTCATAATATCCGATTACATGCCATCAGCTACTGAAAACAATTTGTTTATTAGTCTTAGTAATTTTTAACACCCAGTATATCAGGCATCTGATGTAGATATAAAATGAAAAGCACTGGTTCAGTGAAACTGCAGTCAGGTTGGGAAGAGAACTAAATCATGATCATTATTGTTATTATTATTATTATTAGTGTTTTTTTAAAGTCTTTTTTCTCTTTTCATCCTCTGTTCTTTCTCATGTAAGTTTTCATTCATTCATCTTTAGAAACAGCTTTATCCTGGTGTATCTGGAGACCATCCCAGGAACTTTGGGTGCAAGGTGGGAGAATTCACAGCAGGTAGGACGCCAGTCCAACACATGGCACCATGCACATTCACAACTAGGGGCAATTTAGCGTAGCCTGAATGTTTTTGGACAGTGGGAGGAAACCAGAGAATTCAGAAGAAAGCTATGCAAACACAGGGAGAACATGCAAAAAATTCCACACAGACAGTAACCTGAACTCAAGACCGAACCTTGACCCTTTGTCTCCCTGTGATCTGCCTTTTATCTGGTAGATGTTGTTAGTGGTGGATGGAGAAGGGTGTACATGGGGGAAGGGATGAGCACACAAACTCACTTTTGCCTGGAATATAACACATTAAACTGTGAATTATTTAAATGCGACGACACCCATAAGGAGGGATGGTGGGTGAGGCTAGGTTTGGCCTGGGACCAAAAAAGCATGGTTTCATACATATCCCTTTTAACATCTGTTAAATGTTATGCTTAAAAAAACAGCCCTACTTTCCAAACCAGTAAACGGTGTAAGGAATGTGGATTAAATCAGTGCTATTCCTTTGTTTAATGCAGAGAATAGACACTTGAGCTGCTTGAAGAATTTCCCTCTTGTTGGTAAGTTTTTTTTTTAAAACAGACTAACAGTGGAGCCTGGCATTTGGAACAAGGGGAGTATTAAATCAGTTGCTTTCATATAAAATTTTCTTGGTGAAGTTAATAAAATGGTGATCATTTATTCAGTTCTCCTAGATTGATGACATGAGGAGGAAGACTGGCGCCATAAAACGTGGAGGGGATGACTGCAGAGATTTGACAAAAGTCAAAACAGTCACTTAAGACAGCACACATTGAATATGAACACAGAGAAGTCTAGTTAATGTGTCACCATCAAAGCTGAACTTGTTTGGAGGAAAATGTCATCAAGGTAACGTTTTCATTGTTTAATTTTTTTAAACAGCTTATATAGCTTTTAAACTATTTAATTTAATTACTGTCATTCTGCTTCTCTGTAAAAGCAGATTTTGGAACAATGTTAGTTTAAACCTATTTCCTCAGTTGTGTGTGTGTGTGTGTGTGTGTGTGCGCGCGTGCGTGTGAGTAAGTGTATTTCTTGGGTGTGAAGAGTAGTGAATGTCCATGTTCAGTAACTACTTTTTCTGCAGCACAACACCATCTTGATGACATTTCTGCATTTTTTTCTAAAATCCCTATTTATTCGATGGTAGTGTGTATGTGTGTGTGTGTGTGCATGCGTGTATGCATGTGTGTGTGCATGTGTGTGTGTTTTCAAAAGGCAACATCAGTTGTTTATGAAAGTCAGAGCCTAGTGCCCTTTCTCCTGTTACTAACAGATCTTGTCATGTGACATTACTGTACATATGGTCAATCTGTCCTGAGGCAAGGTGTGTGTGTGCTCTGAGATGTGTCTTGTGTCTTGAGAGGTACGCAGATGCCATGTGTCCCTGCCATCTTTCTCTCTTTGTAGTTCAGGTCAGAGCAGGCCATGGCAAACACACCAACATTGAGTTTAACACTAACAGCTATTCAACATGGCAACAGATGACGTGACATTCAAGCTAATATGAACATTAGAGTTTTGATCATAGCTCAGTACTAGCTGCATTATATCTTTAGTACCAATTCTTACAATACAGTACCAGTATTTAAACTTTTTGCTCTTTGGTTATTGAATGACTGTTATTACTGATGCTAAACTAAAAATTGGATATGTGTTCTGCACTGCATCCTGAGGACATTGATGAACTTTGTACAGTAAGGGGTGCCACTGTAAAAAAAAAAAAAAAAAAAAAAAAAAAAGTCAGGTCATATCTTGGCAAGACTTTGTGCCAAATTGTGTACAGTTTATATTTTTTAGTACCATAACCTGATGGAATTGGATTCTACTGGAAACAGTAAGTCAATCTTTGCAATGTTTTGTACACTAAAATTGTATATATTTGTCACATCATCAGATCACTCAAGAATTTCCTTGCATGTTGGCCGTAAGGGGCTCTATAGGCAACAGGAAGAGAAATAATATCTTAGTGATTGAGAAAGTAAGAAACTTGATTTTGAATATTTCATGATAATATGTTCCTTACAAAATGAAAATCAGGATTTCAACAGAAAAGTGAACACAATGAATCAAATCTTAACTTTCATCAGTTCGCCACAGGTCGTCACCTATAATTAGGGGTCCAAGCACCAGAGAAATCTGGTGCATTTCAAATAATAAATGAGCAGTGACCACTCACAAAACTTCAGTGTCTCTTTAGTGGTCTCTATTACTTCACCAGATCTGACCACTGGATACTTTTACCCATCTGATATTATTATTATTATTATTATTATTATTATTATTATTATTATTATTATTATTATACATTCATAGAAGGAGTGGCAGCCTTATTATTTTTATGTTATAGATAATGTTATTGCTATTTTGGTGCCTGATAATGTTCTTTTTTTTTTTACATTACACATAGATCTGGGAGAGAATATTTTTTTCTTTTCTCAGATACCCCACACCTATACCCATGTTGATTATTTTTTAATAGACATCTGACCTTTTATACAGTCCTGTTCTTATGAGGCTGTCGTGATATCAAACCACGCTGTTTCTGCTGTTTCAGAAGTGTGACAATACACTCTCCCCTGAATGTATGTTTGTTGTCAGGTGATGATTTTGCTGATTTTGTATTTCTTTATTGTCATTAATACTACCCCTGAGATTCCGGCATTGTCACTACAGGAGGCAATAAAGGCATACTTATAAGGTCAAATGATTTCATATAGTGCATATGAGAAAATAATTACAAAACAGAACTGATCTACACTGACAAACAAATTTGTCAGCTTGATAGAACGTACATACAGGTTCTCTTTCTAAAGCACATAACGAGGCACTAGAAAAGCAACATTACAGAATTGGAAATTCAGTACTCTGCATTCTTTTAAATATGTATTTAAAATTAAATATGCAATATACATATATATATATATATATATATATATATATATATATATATATACATACATATATATACATACATATATACATACTGATCAGCCATAACACTATGACCACTGACAGGTGAAGTGAATAATATTGATTATCTCGTTACAATAGCACCTGTGAAGGGTTGAGATATATTAGGCAGCAAGTGACCAGTTGGTTCTCGAAGTTGATGTGTTGGAAACAGGAAAAATGGGCA
>CM075013.1:21966146-21976661 GCA_037576675.1 Pangasius sanitwongsei | reverse complement strand
TATATATAGAGAGAGAGAGAGAGAGAGAGAGAGAGAGAGAGAGAGAGAGAGTCAGGTATTTGTGTCATATAGGTATGTAATTCACACCATTTAGAAATGGCTTCATTAAATTATAGGACATGTATACCTATAGCACAACACTATAACACACCATCACCATTATTTATTTAACCTTCTTCCAGCATATACACATATCACACATATACATATGAGTTTCCTTCCTATGCTAAGCTTGTTTAGCCTTCTTATGAATGCAATAACTCTCATGAGCATTGCTGTTTGTGTTTGATCCAGGTCTGCAGCATGTTTTCATAGCAGCCATATCTCCTGTATCAAATTTAATGTATGCAGAATATGCCACCTTTTGATTTGTAGACACACAGTGACTCTGGCTTTCCCAGGAATGCATAAAAATACATTTTTTATGTTTGAACGCTCCAGGAGAAAGCAGTGCTCTTTCTCACGTCTGACTTTGTCATTCTCTATAACATGATGCAGAAATGAGTGATAGTTGTTATTATTTTGCCTTGGTGTGGGATGGTTGCTATATCTGACAGATCAGGGGTGAGTAGGAGGAGAGGGAGAGGTCCAGATCTCGATAAGCTACCCGTCTGAACCAACTTTGAGGAGCAGACAGTGTCAGATATGTGTCCACTGGTGTGCGTATGTGTGTGTGTGTGTGTGTGTGTCCACGTCTGTCTGTATATATCCATGTTATCTTAACTGAAATCAGTGCTGTATTCAGTATCTCTCTTCTTTCTGTACATATGAAGCGTTTCTGGGCTGGCTGTGTTGGTAGACTTGTGTTGAGGGGTTGTGGTCTTTATCTCCCAGCCTAGAGCAGATAGAGTCACAGACAACACCAACACGCCAATATGTCCAGCTACACACCACCTCGAGGTATGGGAGCTGGAGATACAATATGATCAGAACTACTTAAAGGAGACCTCAGTCTTCTCATAACCTTGCTTTAGGTGCTGAACTGACTGCAGTCAGATGGTCGGGTCAGTCAGATGGAAGCCATGTGTAACCTGAAGAGGTTGGAGACTGCTGTTTCTCCCAAGCTATTATTTATTAGTGTACATTATGTGTACATATTGTTTGTTCTCTTTCTTCAAAGCTACTGTTTCAAGTCAAAGGATTTAGAGCATATTGCCCTTCAGGAGGTGATAAAATATATAAGAAAGCCTTTATAGAAGCAGCAGAACAAAAGCAGATAAATAATCTGCATTTGGATTGTTCATACATTACACAGCAGAAAGCATTGTCACTGAGCTCAGGTAACTGTCCAGGCAGGGTTTTAGATGTTCTCACCGTGTCTACATTGGTGTCCTCCAGGTTCTCTAGTTTCCTCCAACCTCCTTAAAACACACTAGTTGGTCACTTGGTGATCTTAAAGTCTGAATGAATGTGCAAATGTGTGTATGCATGGTGTGTTGTGATGAACTGGCATTCCATCTAGGGTGTATTACCACTTCGCACCCAATGTTCCCAAGATAGACTACAGCTCCACTATGACAGTGACCAGGATAGTGCTTATTGTAGATGAATAAATGAATGAATATCATGCAAACCTGCAGTCTCACCATCTTACTTTTTTTTTTATCACTCAGTCTCTTCTCATCTCCCACATCTTGAGTGTGAATTTGTCCATTTTTCCAGCCTCTTAAACTAAGGGTATATACCACCACACACACACACACACACACACACACACACACACACACACACACACACAGACTCACTCCCTGCAGTTGTGTCTGTTTTCGTCTCTTTACTTCCACAGGACAACTGTACTGGAATACAAATAAAGGCCTGTAGAGATGGGAGGAGTGACACATGGAAAGGAAGAAAAAAATCCTCACTGTTTTTCTTACCTCTAGACCATCGGCTCTCCACTTGGTGCTGAATGAAGAGTCTTCGCCGGCTGAGAGATAAACATTTGTGAAGAGCGAGCTGAACTGCAACGTAAGTTGCCATTGCAGTTAACTGTACTGTACAGTAAAAGGCACTTGACTCAAAAGCACATGCCCTCCACAAGCACATTTAAAGCATGCTGCACTCACCTGTTTGCTTTCCCTCCACCACTGCCTTTTTGAAAGATAGTGCTATTTTCTTTCTAATCGTCATCACTCCATGTGCTATATCAGCAGGTTTTTTTTTTTTTTTTTTTTTTTGGTAAGTGGATGGCTCAGGGCTAAACCCAAACATTTTAACACAGCAAAGTCTCATAATGCAGATGCAATTTCTGCAGATGGAAAATTCATAGGTAGTTACATTAACATATTTTCTAGTTGCCAGTCTAGGTTACAGAAACGTAGGTGTACTGACCATCCACTCTTCCATAATAAAGCATTCAAGTGGGAGATCACAAGTCCTGTGACTAGCCATGTGTACTTGAAATCAGTGGTATCTCACAACTGCATGTTTATATGATTCATGCCTGTCTGTAGTCTTCATTTCTGATTTCCTTCCTTTCTGTTTTCATTTTGCTATTAGTTGTTTTCCATCCAAGTGGAACCAGTTCATATTAGGAAAGCTTCCAGTGAAGGTAGAATCCAAAACCTTAATCTGCCATATTATTGAATTAAAGGCTTACGTCTGCTCTGCATGCGTTCAGTTATTCCATTTTCAATGGTGTGCTCATTCCAGTTTTCAATTAATGTAGATCAGTTGCTTAACGATGGGAAAAGAGAGGAGCGTGGAGGAGATCATGGAACAAAAGATGTTAGAGGGGGAAAAAAAAACATTTTAACCAGTGAGTCAGTGAAATGGAGAGGATTACACTTTTTTCTCCCTCTGGATTGGAGCATGACCTAGTCTTAGTGATTTGTCCTTTCTCTCATAGACAACAGAGGCCTCCATGTAATGTATGTAATGTTTTCCTTATTGTTTTAGTCTAGCTGTACATCTCTACTTGGCTTGTGTACAGTACATGCATGAACCCATTCTGGTGCAGCGGGTGACTTCAGGCCAAAAGACACACCAGTTGGTGAATTGGCTACTATAAATTGCTCCTAGGAATGAGTGTGTGAACCTCTGTGTGCATGGTGTCCTGTGATGGACTCTGGATTCACCGTGACCCTGACTAGTATAAAGCGTTTACTTAAGATAACATGCAAACACACAAACCCATCATGAATATGTACATTTAAATGACAGTTATAGAAAGCTGTTAAGCTGAGTTTTGAGTATTACTGGCCAAAACTGTAATTAGCAAAAAAAAAAAAAAAAATTAGATTTTTAAAATATTATTTTTCACACTTAATTACCTAGAAGGGTACAAATATCTGCCATTAATCTGGTGGTAATATCTCCAGGTTTGTTACACAAACAATCTTATTAAACAAGTATATGTGACATAGCAATAGTGGGACTATGTTTTGTCTCTAGCTTAGCTGTTTTGACTGATGTATTGCAGTGTTTTTACCGCACTTTATGACAATCTGAGAAATTCTTTTTCAAACTAGTGAAAGCACTTTACTTTTGTGATCCTGAAAGCTGCTGCTAGCAGGGTGTTTTAACTGAAGCACTATTACAACCACTTGATACAATTCCAGACTGTAATCATTCTCCAGGAAAGCATCTAGCAGTCATTCTAAATTTTTTTTTTTTTTTTTGCCAAACCATAATAGAAACTGGCCCTTTGCCGATTCCCACACACTAGCTAACTCTCCCTTGGCACTTGACAGCTACCAATAAGGAAGGTGAAAATCAGCACATGCTTGTTTTGACACCACCACATTTTTTCCAGCTGCTGCTCATGATACGTCACAGGGTAGCTGAACACACTGGGAACAAAAAAGGCAAACTGCCCTCTTCCGCATACCTGAGCTCACAGTTGCCCACGATTTGTTAGTGTCACTCTGATTGACAGGGGAGAAAGTAACATACCATCCTTTGCATGGTCAATGGGCTACTTGCACAAACACTTCTGCATTATATAAAGAATGGCACTTCTACTTCTGGCTCTCTAATAAAACAGCAGTGGCGCTATTTTACACCTGGTTTCTACAGGAGCTTCCAAAACTACTACTGGGAGAAAACTAAAAGAAAAAAAAATCAAGACAATACCTTATAAAACCCTTAAAGAATTCACACTAATTCAAACAGAATAGTTATTTTTGAACATTTCCTTCCTTTATTATTATTAATTTTATTATTTTATTATTATTAATTAGTCAGAATTTTCTAGTGTCGTCGCCTGAACTGAATATTTTGGCTCAGTCCGTAAAAATGTGCCCTGAAGCTGTACTTTATTTCAGGTGCATTTTTTACATTAAATGAAATGATCATTTGCTTTAAAATAATTAATCATTATCAGTAAGCCATTTGCTTTAAAAATAACCTTTAATAGTGTGTTGATTGATCTACTGACATGGAAATAGTCTTAAGACATGTTGTTAGCTCTAGCATTAGCATTCAGCCATTGCAAATAGAATGACCACTGTTAGTTACTCCTGCAGTAACTCCAAAAGGCAGTGACAGAATTATATCTCCACTACAGTGCACTGAAAAGTGTATACATTTTGGTTCCTATGTTTGATTCTTAGGATAAAATACACATCAGGTTTTGTATTTATAAACTAACAATCCACTGATAAGAAACAATGTTCTGTTCTTAATGCCTGTGGCAATTATTATTTTCAGAAAAGTTCAGGGTTGTCAAAAAATTGCAGTTTTCCAGAAATGTCAGTAATTCAGGAGGTTTTCTGCTTAAACATGAAAGAAATTTTATTCTGATCTTTGGTTACAGGCCATTGGTGGGTGAAACAAAGCTTTTTGGCGCTAAACTTGCTTATTTACTTTCAGTTAACTCTAAAATCATTAGCACTCTTCATGGAAACATATTCAATGACTGATATTTTGAACCTAAATATATGTAGATGCTAAATATACTTTTATTTTAACACAGTTTAAAAGTTTTCTTTCAGTATGCTCATCAGCATCAGCATACTGACTGATTTTTATATTCATTTATTTTTACAGAATTTTGAAACTTTCATTATTCATTATCACAACAGTGTAAGTCCACATTCTTTTGTTTAGAGAGTTTGTTTAGTTTTCCCCATGGTAATAGATGACAAATGGATTTTGGATATGTTTTTTTAACCTTAAATATATATATATATATATATATATATATATTTTTTTTCAGACAGCCTTTAAGAATGCCTTTGAGAAAAGAACATATTGAAATCATTCTCATGTTCGCAAGTTTGCCATGTACATGCAATTACATGCATAACACCAGATGTGTTAACATGAGTTCATCATGAGTGGGAGAGACGACTCCGTGTGTGTTTATGAAGAAAGCAATCATGAGAGAGTGTTTTGTAAATAAAGTTACATTCTGTTAAAAAGTGTTAATTTCCACTACGTATGGAGACTTTTGGGACACCCTGTAGTATAAACACTTAGATTATGCTCAAGTTAAGGAGAAACAAGTGGCAGTAGTTGTAATAGGTAATGCATGTTCCCAGGGTATTAAAATTATTGGCACCCCTCAAGCAAAAAAAGATTGAACTTAAGCTGGCAGTAATTCATAATAATGCCACAATCCTAAAAATAATATCCAGCCATAGTGCTCAGAGCACTCACACACACACACACTGATCCTGCTCTCATTCTTGTCTCCTAAAATTCCAGATTTTTGAAGAATAAAAGCTTTTTTCTTTTCCCATCATAGCAGTGGTGATAAAATGTCCTGGGTTTGGAGAAAGGGTGATTTGGGTTGATTCATGGCCTGTTGGAGGTGGCACATTGAAGGCCTTTTGTTCAGCCGTTCTCTTGCTGGCGCTGACTGATTGAGATTGCCTCAGCTGGACTCCCATGGCTCCTTCTGTATCTGGAGAGAATGGCATGATCAGGAAGAGGAGGAGTAAAAGAGGTGATGAGGGAGGAGGAGAGTAGCTGGTGCTGAACTCCCTCCCTACTACACAATGACCAGTGGACTGAATCAGTGAAGACACTCTTCCTTTCCTACATGCCCAAATCTGTTCGCAGTCTCATTTCACCTTTACTCTCCTTCTGCCCTGCTGTCGTTCCATTGATCCATCCATCCATCCACCCACCATTCTGTTCCTCTTTCCACCTCTTTCACCAGGTTCCTGAACATGGACTGAGCCAGTCATACTATCTGATGCCCTGCTAAGACACCTCATTCTAGATTATGAATACAGACAGCTTTCTCATTTTTCTCTCTCTTGCTGAGGTCATACCCCACTGACCTCTTCTTAACTTACTTCTCTGCTCTGCTCTAGATGCATAGAAAACTAGGGAAAAAGAAAGAAAATTTGCCTATAATACATATTCATGAAATACTAGTATTTACTATAGACACTGTATAGGATAAATGCATTCCCAATCAAAAGGTTTTGAACACTATATTTTTGGTTAAGTGCCTAACAATCAGCTAAAGAGATAAATGAGAAGCTGTAAGTAATGAAGGCAATTTGGAAAGATCTCAGTTGTATTAGGCACTTATAGATCACAACATATATGTCTGAGTGTAGAAGTTTGCACCCCTCTTGTTTATGGTGAAGAGTATACCACTGTATGAGAGTTTATTTACTAAAAAAAGAAAGTGAGCAGTTATCTTTATTAGCATGCTCAAAAGTTCTGTGTACCACATCTAGGTAGAGGAAAGCTTGCTAAAAATATATGCTCACCAGAATTCATTAGGAGGCTCTAAATTGAACATTTTGAACAGAAAAAAAAAACAAACTGTGGACATACCCAGAGTGCAACATGAAGATATTAAAACCCAGAGGTCATATTAATATGACGACCTCTGGACACTAAAAGCTTTTAATACTCATCATTTATAACTATCTAGGGGCACGTTCATGGCCTTTGCTGCTGACATTAAGGCATTAGAGCGTCACCTGGAGCTTGCTCGCGGTCTCATAAGAGCTCCATGCTGGAGTGCTCCATTAGGTTGCCATGGTGATTGATGAGCGGCCGCTTCTCCAGCATCAGGGCACGGACGTGACGATTTCTCTCTGAAATCTGACCTTTTCTGCTTTGGCCAGTAAAGCAACAGCTCCAGCACTTCCAGGGCTGCTGTTTCTGTTTCCCTCATGGCCTCTTTCTCCTCCTTGTTCATTTCTTTATTCAAGGTTCACTTAACTCCTATTTATGCAGGAAACGTCCACTGAGACCACAGTCACATTTCAAACAGGATCTCAAGCACTGAACAAATCTGAAAAGAAGGTAGATAGCATGCAAAGTGGATCGGATTCAGAATGAAGCAAGCAGTGGAGAAGGAAAATAAAGACACTGTGGATGGACATCTGATGGATGGACAGAGGGAGCTCGGGACTATGTCTAGCCATAGTTGCTTATAGCAGGAGAAATGGCTGCTGGTCGACTTTGACTTTGATATTAGCAAGGCATTGTATTCTGTCAGGGTCAGCTCTCTTTGAAGAAGAATGACACCCACAAAGACACCATCAAAACGCAAATAAGCAAAGCGCACGGGCTCCAGTACCCTGGATGCTCACTAAGAGTGGCTTCAGGCAATGAATTTTTAAGGATGTATCTACTCTGAACTAATTGTCAATATTTAATTTGTGATTCATACTCGGTTTTATTCAGGAGCTGTGTTTTAGTCTTGGGTTTGCATATTAAAAAAAAGTTAATTGCTTTAGTCTGAATTTGGACAATGATATTTTATTCTTTAGCTTGGTTATTTAACTTGAAGGTGGAGCAGTAAAGGCAAAAGAAATATCATATTTAGTGCCATTGTTACCACAATTATAGACATTTCCTTCTAACTCTCAACAAGTTCTGTCCTTTCTATTTGCAATTTCTGATTGACTAAAATTGACTTGAAAAACGCTATTTTCTGTTTAGATAAAAGATACGATCAATTCATTGGTATTAGATTTTACAGGGCAACATTTTCTCATTTGTTTTTAATTATTTCTAGTGACTTATATTAGGAAATAGCAGTTTGAAGGAAAAAAAATTAGGAAAGCGTTAAAGGATCTCTTGGGAATACATTCAAATGGCTCTGGATTAAACATCTGTTAATTATTTATCTGTGTCGTTTGCACAATTACTGCTCTGACTGGCAGCCTAACTTTGACTGACTCCAATTTATCACATAAATATTACATTTGAATTTTTTTGGTTAATTGTTTCTGCCCATGTGAGAGGAACTGTGCCTTGTTTCATTAATTATTTGTATTATAAATAATTCAGATGTGACAGGGTTCATCACAGCAAAGGAGGATGGGGATTTTTCAGGAAAACAAAAAGCAGAGTAGAAAGAATGATGTTTGCTATGTGAACTGACAGTATGATTTGCATGTTTTAAAGATAGGACAAGCAGTATAAAAGCAAAAGCTTGCAAACTAGCAAAAGGTGAGTGATTCACTGCCATGTAATTGGCATTTAGCGCACATCCCTTCCATTAAACACGACTAAAAAAAAATTCTCAATGCTGTTGTGTATACTATATGAGTACATTAAAACTGCACAGGCTCTGAGGCTCTGCATGGCAGTTTGTTGAAAAGTTCTAGACATATTTATGCCATGTATCCTTTCTATATTTCCTAAGACTACACTTGTAGAAAATGAAAAAAAAGAAAGAACCATACAGCAGAGTGTTTTCCTGTCAGAAAGGGTTCAAAGTAGAACTGTTTTTGGAAGGTTAGAGCCCTTAATTATCCAATAAAACCTTAAAGAAGAACCTTAAAAAAGTGTCACTGAAAATGATTTTTCTCTTAAAGGCATTTGTAAATATCTGACATAAAAGACCACCTATCTCAGATAGATATGGAGACCTCTAATTCTACAACAACATTGTGATAATAAGATATTATCTTTATCTTTCTGTGTGTAGGAACTAAGCAGGATCCCAGCAGACCAGTACTACTACTGTAGAGAGGTCTACAGGCATTTTTACTAACTTATTCAGAAACTTTTTGATTTGAAGCCACAACCAGCTATAGGCCAGTGTGGACTTTGGGATGCCTTAGGGCAGGAGTTCTTAAACCTTTTGAAGCAAAGGACCCCTTCCAGAGTAAAAGACCCAAGGACCCCCTTATTGTTGCTGCATAGATTTAACTTTGAGAACAATAAGGAAAATATGTATATTCATATAGATTCATATATACAGTAGATACCATCATAATTTTTTTTTGAGCCATTACAGCTCAAAATTTGAAACAGTGAATATCATATTCCTGGTTTTGCAGTTATTTTAAAGTGAATATTATTTATACTTGGTTTTTAGTTACCAAGTTTTAGATTAAACCATATCAAGTTACCAGTCAATTAGGCTTACAAGTAAGATAGCTAAATAATAACCATAACAACCTTGATACTAATTGATGGTAAAAATGATAGAGTAATGAACCCCCTGGTTAAACATCACAGAACCCTACGTTGAGAATCATTGCTCTGGGGGACAGGTTCGGTCAGCACAAGTGTAAACTAATCATGGCTTTTCAAATGCTTTAATATCCTCTTGCCACAGTGTATAGAACAGCGTTCGTTACTCATTAACACCAAACAACAGGCAGCAGGGAATTTTATAAAAAATTCACAAATGCTGAAATTATCCATTGGGATGTCATTCACTTATAGTTGAAATCTTGATTGAATGACTGAAGAGCCTCTTGTTGCACGCTTTCTAACAGACCTCATGCTGGGACAGTGTGGTGCAGAACTCATGATTTTACTCTCTCATGCACTGCATGAGGCACTGACAAAAATGGTAGATTGACTGAAGTGGCTTTTAACTGTTTGAGTCTCACCTCTTGTCCACTGAGTCACTCTATTACCCAATTCACTTCCTAATAGGATAACTTTCTAAATGCTAGCTCGCAATGGAGTGGTTAAAAATGTGTGTGTGTGTGTGTGTACGTGTGTGTGTGTGTGTATGTACAAATGGTAAAATGAAGGACTTGAGAGTTCATAGAGTCAGCTCCACTGGGCTGTAATTGCACTCGCTCTTTAGGCAATTTGCTAGTTTAGCCTTTCCACTCCACACATTTATTTGAAGGTGAACACATTGCAGGTCGCATAATATAAAAAGTAAAAAGACTGCGATTAATAGCAACCTTTATGCAACGGCTGCTCTTATTCTTGTATACGGATACGTTTAATTTCAGGATTCACTGGGCATCTGAATTATCCGAGGTGAACTTATTAGCTAATGCCCTGCATGTAAGCACTTCAGATACTCCCCTTATCTGAATTTGGGTCAGTCTTGACATCCTATGCAGTGCCTTGTTTCAGTGCCTTATTTGTGTGTGTGACATCCTACTTAAATGTGTGTGTGTGTATATATATGTGTGTATGTGTATGTGTATATGTATGTATATATACATACATATATACATACATACACAGTCAGGTCCGGAAGTATTTGGACAATGGCGGAGTTTTTGTTATTTTGCCACAATTGGTTTGAAATAAAACAGTCAAGATGTATTCGAAGTGTAGACTTTCAGCTTTATTTTAAGAGGTGGCATTTATCATTTAGGAATTACAGCCATTTTA
>CM075013.1:21944565-21957365 GCA_037576675.1 Pangasius sanitwongsei | reverse complement strand
GGAATTCCGAATATGGCCCTGGGGGTCTGTAAATAATAATTAGTGGAATCACCTGGGTAGACTTATTTTTAGTGGCTTTATGTTAGTACAAAGAACTTCAAATGCGTTGAATTTATGACTAGGTTTTTGTGTGATGCCTAGATTATCATTATAGATGACTGCAACGCCTCCTTTGCCAGTTAGACGGGCTGATGTATGTAACTGTACCCGGGAGGACTAACTTCATTTAATGCTACAAACTCGTTTGGTTTAATTCACATTTCTGTTAAACACAGTACATCAAACTCCTGATCAGTAATGGTTTCATTAACAATAAGTGCTGGCTACACATTCGGTCTGATTTAATTTTATGTTAATTAGGTTACTAAAACAAACTGTCTGGGTATGTCTATAATTTTGTTTAGCTCGGGGAACAGACACCATCTCAATACGGTGGAACCTAAGTGACGACTCAGTGCAGCTAGCAGACGGTCGGTTTAGCCTGCTCCCTGGCCTTGGCCCTGGATTGTCACCGATTAACCAGGCCTGTTATGAGACTATGTGCTATGCTGCAAGAAATGAGAGCAGCACCTTCCTGAGTGGGATGGACACCGTCCCGCCCTAAAAGGCCAGCCTTGCCCTCAAAGATCTATAAAGCCCACATTGTTTTCGGAGCACCACCTGCACATCCAGCAGTTCAGCGACCATAACCTGCTGTAAGCTACATCCCCACACCGCATTGGGATGGGGCCAGAGCATATTACAGCATCGGAATATCATAAATATAGTGAAACCCAATATTAAGAGCACAGTAACAAGATCTGCAGTTTAAGGCAGTAAATTATAAGCACAGAGACACAAGATACTTGCCTTTAAAAGTCAGGCGAGACTTTATTAAACTATTCTAAGACACAGAAACAAATCTAACACAAACACATACATGCACACGCGCACACACACACACACACAAAGGTCAAACAGGGAAGGGTTTTGAACAGAGAATGAATGAAGTCCCAAGTTTCTAGGACTGTATACTGTTTCTCAGACCATGACCTGAGCAAACCATCAACTTGTCAATTTAACCTTCATTTTGTTTAGAAGGGCTTTCAACTTTATATTAAAAGCACCAATCTGGAGGTACTGTACTTGTGTTTTAAGTCTCTTTGGACAGGAATTCATCAGCGGTCTGGTTGCTTTTGAGTGGCGTCTTGGAAGACCAGTGATCAATGAATGGAAGAGGAATGATGACTGGAGTGAGACGCACACCGGGCGGCGTCTCGTAGACGGGTTGCAAAGGAGCATTGCTGAGAGAAAATGTGGTTTCCGGTGGTGTAAAAGCGAGAGTAGGAGGCTTTCCAGGAACCAGTCTGGATGCGGAGCCTCGAAGCGAGTGTGATCGCCTCGTAATGTTGAGGGGCGAAAACTTCTGGAGCTCTTGGTTGACAAGAACTCCTGAGTACTCGCTGACGATGTTGATTGAAGAGAACTCTGACTTGTTAATGGACGAGGACTCCCTCAAGATGTTGGTTGAAGAGAACTCCGAGTTTCTTTTGTGTCATTGGGTTTTAACCCTTTCTAGCTGGGCCAACCCCAAAGTGCTTGTTCCAATCAGCATGATCTTGGTGCATTGTGTAAACAGCATTCTCGTCCTCTGACACAAAGTAGCATACTAGCCTCTGAGCTATGTACAAAATTTATGACCAAAATTCTAGCTTTACATTGTGGAAAGTTAGAACTTTGGTCATAAATTTTGTAACACGGATATAATACATTGTACTCACATTTACTTTATCCCAACCCTTGTGAAATTAAATAACGATCACACACATCAAACATCACATAATTGCTGTTATTGATACTCATTAACATTATGATACCTGTTAAATGATCGAAAGCATCATAATAACTAGTGGCTATAGGCATGATGCATATAATACATGACATTTAAAAGGCAACAAGTTTTTTTCTAACCATGGTGCATCATTTTAAGAGTCATTGTCCTTTCAGATTATGTAAGGTAACCTGGTGCATGTGTTAAGGCTGGGTTCTGTGGAATGAGTGAACAGTGGTGAACTTTGTGTTCCTGGGGGGAACAAAGGTCTCATTCCATGAGGGTCCTTTGGTGAATCACCCCCCTTTTTCCTGAAGTTATCAGCTTTACCATCCTGTTGAGTGAGTCATCTGGTCTTGGCCAACGGCTTAAATCAATGAGTTTGATACGGGTTTCTGTGGCTGAGAGTGTTCATCCTCTGGTCAGGGATGTTCTAATGTTTAACCTGCTGTTCAGAGGATAGTTGAGATTAGGCAGATGCAAGCATTAACTTGGTTCCTCATGATCTGCAAGTGTGGGTCCATTGTTTTATAGTTCCCATGGCAAACTGAGTGGAGTTCTTTGGTAATGTTTGGTCCAGGCTTCTGTGATTTTGTTGCTGCATGTTCACTTAATCCTACATGCCTAAGACCTTTGCACAGTACTGTGTATTCTTATTCCCAATAGCTGTATAGACTTCCAAATATTGTTTGAGAGAAGGTGCCATTCCTATCACTGTTATATTTCTATATTTTGATAGAAGAATATAATTCCTGCCCCACAATTATCTATCCTGCCCCCTCTCTCTTTGCTACACACTTAAAGAATTGCTGTTGATTGAGGCCCACCTGCACTGTATTATTTGCCCCCCTCACCAGTATGACCCAGACCCATGTCATTAACACCTACGGAAAGGAGCGTGTGATGTAGTCTGTAGTGTAGGAGGAGAAAGGAGGTCTTGAAAGAGAAGACTAGGAAAGAAATTATTGATGGACTGTTATATTGATTGATAACAGGCAGACAAATTATGCAGGAATAATTGTGATAAACAAACCTTTTGCTTTAGAATAAATGTAATGAAATGCTGATTGGTGTGGGGTGTTAATTATGCAGTAGATTAAAATGAATAATTTGTGCAAAATGTATGTGACCATTAACTGTTTATTCTGAGCAGCTATAATTCTTAGTCTAGAGATGTCATGTAGTCTTCCCCCTTCTCTCCAGCTATGGTATCAGCGTTATTTAATTTTAATGTTTTTTCCAGTTTGTTTTCTGTTACAGAAATATCAAGTAGGAACTGTTAAGCTGTAGTTGCAGCATGCTCTCTGGCCTTTTACTAAGCTCCCTTAACCAGTAGTCCATCAAATCATGTGAAACGTATTTAAAATGATCTTAGAACCCAAGAAGGACTGAGAGACAGGAGCTCCTCTGATATAGACTTTTAGACAGCATACCCTCGCCTGTTCCTCTGGCTCTATATTTCACGTATTCCTCTTACAACTGGCTCACCGAGCATATGGTTGTGCTTTTTCTGGCACATTCTGGATCTCTTCCAGGTATAAAGCCATATTCAGCAGCATACTGTGAGACAGCACAGTTTGTGCTAATTAAGCTTCTCGTATCAAATATAGTATATAAACGTGCAAAATTTAAAATGGCCTATGAGCATCTCTATACCTTTATCATCACAAGAAAGGAAGTAGGAATACATTATATATACAGGGTGTCCCAAAAGTCTCCATACATAGGGGAAATTAACACTTTTTAGCAAAATGTAGCTTTATTTCTAAAACATCCTCTGCATGATTGCCATTTCTTTGTAAACACACACAGAGTCGTCTCCCCCAATTTTGGCTCCTACTTTGGCAACAGAGTCGTGTGTGATGTGCTTGCCATGTTTCCTGTTAAAGTCCATTGCAACCTTGCGACAGCTTCCCAATCCAGCTATGAGAATGATTTCAATACATTCTTCTTTGATCAAAGGCATTCTTAAAGGCTATCTGAAAAAAATATATATTATTATTATATATTATATTATATATAATTTTGGAAGACATTTTGCTAGAAAGTGTTAATTTCCCCTATGTATGTAATTCCCCCATGTAATTTTCCACATGCCCTCTTGCCTACCCAAGCCCTCCCCTTCCCCACAATATTTTGGTACCCACTACTTCACTATTAAATGCAAGTGCAATGCATTGGGTAAATAGGTGTATGCGTATATGGGTGGACATCGTAACAGGGATTCAAAAGTGAATCCAAAATGTCTCTGAGGCCCTCTAGTGGCTAGCTGCAGTTCAATTATAAATCCCGCCCGTTCCCTTGTTAGTGAATGGGAAATGAGCAAACTTGCATTTTAAGTTATTCTCCACAGATTATTTTCAGGAATGGTGTTCTGTCTTTTTCAAGTTCGTTTGACATTGATACAGTATATGGCCAAATGTACATGGACACCTATCACACCCATATGTGGTTTTGGTCCAAACTGTTACCACAAAGTTGAAAGCACACAGTTGTCTAGAACTGGATCGCTGACTGCACCCCAGGTCTTCATGCCTGACCTCACTAATGCTCTTGTGGATGAATGGGAAAATCCCCACATCCACGCTCCAAAATCTAGTGGAAAGCCTTCCCAGAAGAGTGGAGGTTATTGTAACAGCAAAGGGGGACTAAATCAGGAATGGGATGATCAACAAGCACATATGAGTGTGTTGGTCAGGTGTCCACAAACTTTTGGCCATAAAGTGTATATCTCCCAATATTTTTCTTTACAATAAATGCACATTATTGACAGTTTAGGGTTGGGTATAATAATTCCAGAATTCCAAAAGATATGTTTGTTGCCAAAAAAAGCACACCACCAAAAGAACACCGTACCCACAGTGAAGCACGGTGGTGGCAGCATCATGCTTTTTAGGCTTTTCTTCAGCCAGAACTGGGGCTTTTATCAAGGTGGAGGGAATCATGAATATCTACAGATACCAGTCAATTTTAGTGCAAAACCTTCAGGTGTCTGCTAGTAAGCTGAAGATGAAAAGGAATTTCACCTTTCAATATGACAATGACCCAAAGCATACATCCAAATCAACAAAGGAATGGCTTAACCAAAAGGTGCTTCAACCAAGTATTAGTTTAGGGGTGTGCAAAAAAACTGTGTGTAAGTTTTTTATTTTTCCTATTGTTGCCTAAAATGTTTCTGATTGTTTTTCCACTTAATTTTTATATGTTGTAATGTCACATTGAGGGTGGAAAAAGTTCTGACATGATTTATGTTGGTTTAATTTTTTTTTTACATTTTAACATTTTATTTTTATTTGTATACCTAGCAAAACAATGTGAGTGAACAAAGTGATGACACAAACCAAGGCAGCTAACTCTAGCTTTGCCAGTAACTTGTTTTTTAAAAGTATCCTACCAACAGAACGAGCAGAGCATAAAGGTGTTAGAGCTAGATAGAAATCGTGTAATTTTTTCATCTAAACATATGTTGTGTTGAGTGTAAATGTTGATTGCTATTTATTAGTATATTTACAGTTGGTACCTTGCGTTAGCTACTTATCCTTACACTCATTTGATTAATATGATGGATCAGCCAATCTCAGCTAGCTAGCAAATAGTAGCTCAGTCAGTAATGAGTTAAGGCTCTAAAATCTTTTCTTGACAATGGTAAAATCAATATACTTGCACAAATTATATGACTGCAATTTAGCATTTTATATATTAATTAATAATACTGTGCTTAACAATTTAGTATTTGATGTGCCATTTTAAGTTGCACATCAGGCTCTCAACATGTGTGCTGCTGTTTGAAGAAGGGGGGTGTCCACCAGCAACATGGGTGGACAAGAGACAGACCCACTGTCTGACTGGCCGTATCTACTGCACATCCTCAGGCTCCAATTTACTGAAGATGCCAAATTTCAGTTCAACCATTAAAGACTTTAAAACATCTAAAGCCTAAGATTAAGTCTGAACCTGAATCAACCAAAATTCTGGATTTCTTTGCATATCACAATAGTAATTTTTGTGGTTAATGACACTGCTTGCTGCTACTATACAATTAAGTATACAGCAAACACAGCAAATCGAGAGTAACGTTCTAAAATCTCACTACCTTCTATCTTTCTAAGTGTGATTTCCTCACACAATGAGTGTCAGGCTTTGATCGAACTGTTGAATAGCTTATGTATGTGCCACAGAGAAAATGGGCCTATGTGTATTCAATTCAGTTTCTACTCAGATACTAGCTGTGAAAATGTCCTCAATGCTCCTGCACTGCAGTGGAGTTAGAGGAAATGAATAACCAGCTAGTTACTTGCTGGTAAACTAGCTCACAACTGTCAGGTAGACATTAGTGGGATTTTAGAATGTTAGCCTTGAGTTGCTATTTCAGCTAGTTAGCCACCTAAACACATAGACATTATATATAGCTCTAATTCACTTACCACTTACCTGTTATAATCAGAATATTGGACCACAATAGGTTTAAGCCATTGAACCAATTTTGTGAAGTGATAAACTAAGCTCACAGGTTATAATTGGAATTAGCCATTTAGTTGTTTTTTTTAAATGCAGTAGTACTCTTGTTTTCTTGTAAATACGTGATGCATTTTCTTTTCAGGAAGCCTAAAATGAAAAAGAGCTCAAAAACTGGACTGAAGAAAGCTATATTGCAAACCATGATTCAGTCCGTTTTGTTCATAAAGCATGAAATCTTTTTCCACCATTCGATTGTGTGTGTGTGTGTGTGTGTGTGCACGTATGTTTGTTTTCTTTCTACAAGTTCAGTATCAATATACCAAAGGATTGATTTGCGAGGTTACACTGTCAAGACTACACACACACAAGCCTTCCCCTGTTCCAGCACACGGCTGAAAAGCACTTTTTGAAAACCTAGTGAAACACTTTTCTGTCAGATTTATTTTCTGTTTTCCTCTTTTTCTTTCTCCCCCGATAAGCTGTGTGTGTGTGTGTGTTCAGAGGGATGTGCTGTAGTCAGTGATGATTTAGTTGCAGGCTTAAGCCCTATGTGGCTCTATTCTGGCTCAAGGTCTGTAGTGTCCACCTGGACCGCTCTCTTCTCTGGAGGCACCAGCTGCAGAAAAGCCAGTGGCTTCGGGTTAACAACTTCAACTCTGGATCTGTTTTTTATGAGAGGGCCGAGAAAATCTCAAATGCAGTGGATATGTTTAGAGTGAGAGGCTTGTAGGTGATGTATGAGCCGGTTAAGGGCTTGTCTGCTTCTCAAATCGCCAGGCTTTGCACTCTGATGTACTGTTCATGGTCTAGCTTGTTGAATCAGTGGGCTTTGCTATGGTAACTCTCACTCAAGGACATGAAAGCGAAAAGGAAAAGGAATGCAGCATCTGATTATCTCTCTCTCTTTCTGTCTCTCTCTGTAGAAAAAGATGAGACTGGAGTGATGGACAGTCTGCTTGAAGCACTGCAATCTGGAGCTGCTTTCAGAGACCGAAGGAAGAGAGCACCTAGGCCCCGAGGTGAGTCTCCTCTCGTTCATCACGTCTTCTTTACTTCCCTCCATCACACTCGCTATATACCTCTCTTTTGGCATGCAGCCCCTGCACCTTCAGTCTTTCTTCGGTAATCTCTTCTTAAAGCCCTGCCCATCTATCTACCATATTGCACTTCTCTTGACGCCATGAATCTTACCGCTTCTGGGCAAGTATGAATGTATAATATCATGTTAGTATAGCTGGTATGGAGCCTTCGGGACCCATCTTCCGTCCCTCAGAAAGGTAGAGAATGGGACATCTACTCCTCTTTTGTTATGACTGCTGTCTGGTTCTGACGTTCATGCTGGCTGGCTGATGTCACAGCTGGTTACAGAGCCGAGTACTTCTAGTATGGCCTGGTCTGATCGCTCTGACGCCGGTCTGAGTGAATCCACCACATCTTCATGCCTTCAGTGCTCAGGAAGACACACACACACACACAGACAGACAGACAGACACAGACATGCACTCAGCCGCAACCAACCTGACAGCCCGATTTTTTGCATCATAATTCAAAAAAATTCTAAAGGTTGGAATTCTTTCATTTCTATAAAAATGAAACACATCATGTAAATAAATACATTATCAAGAGATTTGAAGATATCCAATCAGGTCTTCTCAGCAGCATTTTCTGTTGTTCATTCACAGAGGTGCCAACATCTATAGTTTAACTGCACCATTTACGGTTAGTGACCCCTTGCTACTACAATACAGGAACCACCTGATAACTACACTTTTCTGCTTTTCAGATAAAGCAGCAGTCAGGAAGAATGCAAATAAAATTCACCCAGAAGTAAAGTCAAATCACCGAAGGGGAAAGGACACAGGACCTGAAAGATATGCTTGCTTCTGTTAGCTGTTAATTTATGCCTACTTTATCAAAGATGAACTCTGAGCTGTGAATTCATGACCTTCAGTCTTGTGAGCCAATAGAAAACAAGTGGGTGGCACTGTGGACTGTTGGGGCTGTAAAAAAAAAACAAAAAAAAAACCTTTGGACTGTTGGCACCTCTGTATTCATTTGTTAACACTTCAGGACATCACCTAAATCCTGATTAACTCTAAATTTGGAGAGTCTTGTGCTTCATTATATAGTCTTTCTGCTGATTCTGCTGTCTGAGTGACAATTAAGAGCCGTGGCTGAGTTGTTTGTTCTTATTTATTACGAATAACATAATTCAGACAGCTGTATTTAGATAGTAGTTGGATGATTTATTTTAAAATTGGGTACATCCACAAAACAAGGCTGTAAGAATTGATACAACTCTTTCAATCCTTCTTGTCATGTCAAGTTGCGTGTGCACTAAATATTGCTCTTGAGAATCCAAGCGCAATTTTGGACTAATGTCGTACCTCCTGCTGCTCTGCTCCACCCACTTTAGCACAGTCGTTTTCATATTTCACCACAAAAATAGGAACTATGCAAGAACAGAAAAAAATGTCTCCTGTCCAACCAGATTAGCATGTCATCTTTATATGAATCTTTGTATGAATCATTCCAGTGAGATTAATCCATAGATCTGTGCACATCTGCACATAGTATATATCAAATGAGAAAGCTATGAACTCCAAATGAACTCCTCTATGACCAAAAAAAAATCCTTATAATACCTGACTATATATCTGTCTACACTGAATTCACTCCCCTTTTGAGAATGTCTACGCTACTGATTTACCAAAAAAAAAAAAAAGTGGACCAAACTTGCTTATACACATGTCCCATATTCTGTCCCATGGGTCTGTCTTTCTCAGTCTTATACTCGCTCATACTCTGTTTTTTCTGGTATTCCACAGATGAAGCAACTCAAATGGTCAGCCAAAGGCCAGTTCTGAAAGACTGCAACCATGGTAAATGGAAAAACAAACCGAAAATATTTCTCCTGTCTATGTGCTTGGCTCATTTCCCCCTCTCTTCGTTTCTCATTAATACCGCAATCTAACCTTAGTCCCTTTTCATTAACACTGCACTGTTAGTCTTTTCCTGTCTCTGGTACCATATGTACATTATGAGTTTTGCCTCATTCCTCAGACTCCAGGGTCTGTAGGAAATTGAGATTGATCAAGCTGCTTCTCTAATGTATTCCAACCATAGTAACATGACTCATAATTGTGATACATTACTGTTCATTATACCGGTTAAGACTTTTGTCTCCATGAACATTGCACTTTTCATGCTGTACAGTTCCACTAGCCAGCATGGTGCTTTTTGTCTCATAATCATGCTTTGACCCGTGAAATATTATCGGTCAGAGCGCATATCTGGTTATGTATCACAGTTTATTAGCCAGAACAAGCTTCTTGCATGATATTGGTTTTCTGTTTCTTTTTCTTCAAGAGAAAAAGTTTTGTGTGTTTTCAGCCAATCCCAATGCCAATCATAGTGCTCCTAGCCTGTCTGTCAGTGATTGGCGCTTTGGCATACGTGTTGTTTTTTTTCTTCTTCTTCTTTCTTTTCCTTCTTTTTTCTGCCTGAGTGAGGTTTGTTGCTAATGTGCATGCATTAGCTCTGATGACAACTTAGTGTTAATGCGCTCTGGAGCTGCCCACAGAGACTTGTTGATTGCCCACCTGTCAGAATGGCACTTCACATGCAGTCTGTCGTTTACGTTGGAATTTTATTGGCCTGGTAGCAGTGGGAGAGGGTTTTGCTGAAGAACCTCTCTATGCCTTTGCTTCTCTTATAAAGAAAATGTTAAGAGCTCCATATCCAGTGTGGTACAGACTATAATGACCCGTTATATACATTATATATTTTTATAATATATAATATTTTTGTGACCAGTGACAAAGCTCTGTTTGTGTAAATTTGCCAACTGCTGAATATCTTCATATTATCCATCTGCTCATGAAGACATTGAAATATTAATGAGTCTACATTCAGCTTCCTAGAATTAAGTATGGTAAGAGCGGAGTTGGTGTGCATCATCAGCACAAGAAAAACAACAATGTCTGCCTCATCAAGGTTGCACTATAATTACTATTGAAGCACTTAGAATAATTAAACTGTAACCTTATTAGGCTATTATTGCTTTTGATGTAAGTCTCTGCAGCTGGTGCAGCAAGCATACATGAATACAATTATTGAGGATTCTCAGTCAGCACTGACTCACTCACTCTCTCTGTCTCTCTCAAACACACAATTAAATGAGAGAAATTAAGCCAGTGGTTTAGGAAGAGAAAGACATATGACATATCTTGTACAGTTTTACAGTCACTACTTTTTACTGCTCTTCTTCCTGGCACATTGCATTCTGCGATTGCTGAAGCAACCCAGTGGAGGACATATGGTCCTCTGAGGCTGCGGTGAGGACACAGCAGTCTTACTGCGCCCTTGTCCCTGTGCTCTGAATGCGGCCTGGCTGAGTAATTGAGCCCCAGGCTTCGCTGCATCCATGTAGGCCTCAGCTCCACCAGGCCCCAGCACAGACCTGGCTAATTAGCTCTCATCTCACACCAGGACTCTGTCCCATTCATCTTCATTTTCACCCTGCCATCTGCTTTTTAAATAAAACTCCACAGTTTCACATGCTAACACACTCAGCCCGCAAAGGCCCCTGGTCCCCTTGGTGCTCTACCTCACGGCCTAAACTTAATTACTTGTTATTTGCACAGTGCTGTGCGATGAGACTATTTCTCTCTCTTGAGATTTATGTCAGGTAGGGGGATTTTTTTTTTTTTCTGTGTGTCTGTCAGTGTTGTCTTGTGTGTTTGTGCATGTATATGTGTATTTAGTAATTGGTATCAGGGTCTGGCTGATATACTGTTCAGACAGTATCAAGATTACACAGTATTTATGTAAATCATGCCGCTAAAGTGTTGGTAATAACGCTTAAAATGTTCAGTATGTGAATGTGATGCTAATTTGAACAACCATTATATATACTGTAGAGTGCCAGGGGAACTAATCACACACAGATACAGTGATTGTTTATGAGTTGCTCTTGTTTGTGACTTCAGCTCATCATATTAATTACTTGTTGTAAAGTTGAAGTCTTGTTTAACTAAAACAACAGGATTCTGCTTATTTTTTGACCATGTAGAATTATATTGGCTTATACAGTATATTCACCCCTTTAAAATCTGGTTCCTGTTACTTGGTATAGTATAAATACATAGTGTTGTGGTGTCCATTTGTGTTTGTCCAAAGGATGACAATGTGGTCTTAAGGCATGACAGTGCAGGTGAATAGGGCAATCTTTTTCCAGCTGATATTCTTACTAATTTTCATATTTTTCATATAACTTTTTAAAATATATATTTATTTATGCAAACAAGGCTTCATCCAATTAAATGTGCATACATTTACATACATAATAAAATGTTTTGATGTTGTTAGAATTAAAATATTTATTTCACTGTTAAGACATCCTCATGAGAAACACTTCTACAGAAAAAAAAATGTAATTTATTTATTGTTTAAAAAAGGAAATACTGTACCATGTTATAAAATTTAGTTCATGCCAGTTTTCAGTATAATGTAAATTGACAATATTCAACATTTGGTAAATTTCTGTCTAATATTCTTCTAGTTAGGGATAGGAATGAACATGTAAAATTTCAGTAACACAGATCGTGCAGATTAGTGTGGTTCCTAAGCTAAAAATTAAATTAAGGCATCTGTTTTTTTGTGTGTGTGTCTGTGCCTGTACTGTACAAAACCAGGTTATGTGTATGTTCTAATCCTCGATGTGGTTTGTCCTTTATCATCATTAAGGGATCAAATATCAGTCAGTCGGTCACGGGCTCAGTGACTAACAGAAGGGTGGATGATAAAGTTTGTCAGAACCCCTCCATGCTTTGTTCCCTCCTCTCTCGTCCAGCTGTAAATACCCCTCCGTAATTGATCTCCTGGGCTTTGATGTTTCACACTCCAGCAGCACGGCAGAGAGAATTAAAACAGAAACATCTTTGCAAAGAGATACTGTAATTAAGCACAGAACCGGTCAGCTCAGTGTGTAGCCATTATTTCAGTGGGCACCAGCTCTGGTTGTGGTGTGCGTATGATTGGGAGGGCATAGGGTGTCTCAGTACAGAGCTCCCATGGCAGCTTGATGTGATGTGACCAGGAATTGGAAGGCAGTACTGCAGTACTTTAGGGAGTGGGGAAGTTATGTTGCTTTATATAAAACTCCCACTACGGAGGCAGGTTGTCAGTTTAAGAGCCCACTATTTGGATTTTATGGGTAATTTGTGGTGATGCAGACCACTGGGCACCTCTGGTGGGCTCCTCTTTTGGGTTTTATATTTATTTATTTGTTTGTTTGTTCATTCTTTTGTCATACAAGCACTTTGTCTGATTGCTCTTTTTTTTCCCCCCTGTCTACCCAGTCCTTTCTCCTTTTCATGTTGGGGTGAGAGCAAGAAAGAGAAGAGAGTGGTGTAGCTCTTCAGCTTGTTCTGTCTATTGCTATGTGTTACAAGTGCCATATACAGTCAGGTCCATAAATATTGGGACATCGACACAATTCTAACATTTTTGGCTCTATACACCACCACAA
>CM075013.1:21917934-21937066 GCA_037576675.1 Pangasius sanitwongsei | reverse complement strand
TCCATTGTGGTGGTGTATAAAGGCAAAATCACAAAAACTCTGTCATTGTCCAAATACTTCCGGACCTAGCTGTATATGAGAGGAAAGAGTGCCTGTGATTGGGAGTGTGTATGTGTGTAAGACAGACAGTACTTCTAATGTAAATGTTTTATGTACTTCATATCTGTGTTTTCATGAAAGTGGCATTGTTATAAAGTGTGTTTCCATGTTCACTTTTTAAAATTTTAAAGCAAAGCTTTCATTCTCATGCAGACCATGCTTGAAAAATTGAAGATAAGATGATGTAGGTCAGATCTGTTTTATTATTGGTAAAGTGTGAATTATGCTATCAAATTGAACTATTGGAGGTCATTTGTCCTTGAGTTGTTGAGTTCCTGTTACTGTTAGAAAACAAATTTTAAAGTCTTCAAACATTAAAACGTAATCATAGTTTTAGTCTTTTTTTTGTAAAATGTTGTAATCTTGATTCTTTTTAACATTACCTCGAGTAAAAGGGTATAGTTTTAGTCGACAAAAATAAATACATGCCAATGAAAATGTGCACTTTCTCAAAATGTACAAAAAAAGAACAAATGATAACTAAACCATTTAAAATTATATTTATGAACAAAACACTGCTCTAAAAATAATATTTCCTTCAGTGTCTAAGATTATATATAACCCGAGCAATGTGCGTTCACAAACTGTCCATTCAGCTAGTGGTGTGAATCAGCACTGGGATCCCGTGGGACACTACAATAATGTTGTGGGAGTTTTTTTTATTTTCATGCAGTCATGAGTGGATGGGGAGATTGGAGCTTGTAGGTGTTCTGGTGCTTGTGCTGTGCTACACATTTACTGCATTTATTCATCTTTAGTAACTGCTTTACACTGGTTTTTAAATATATTTTAGGAAATAGAACAAACTATGTTTGTTTTAAAATACTGTAGGCAGGTGAAAAAAGTAGTAAGTGAGGGAGTGGTCAGGATTGCCCTTTGGGAGTGGGTGTGATGGTCAGAATTCCTTTGGAAGCTGCTAGGATTGGTCGGATTTCATTTAGGTGTGGGTGGGATTGATCAAAACCCCCTTTCGGGAGTTGGAGGGATTGGTCGGTATTCCTTTATGAGTGGGTGGAAATTTGTCAGAATTCCTTTGGGAGTGGATGGGATTGGATCAAATTCCTTCCAGGAGTGGGTGGCATTTAAAAAAACACGTACACACCTCGTATACGCACATGTACACATATTAAAAACAGGAACACACGTGAAACAAGATCTAATAAAGCAGTCACCCTGTATGATCATACATCCAATAAAATAAAATACTTGCTTGGTCTGACAAAACAACTGATTTTTTGAGAAATTAAACATATGAAGCTCAACTTCACACATTTACATTTACAGAACTGAAGTTGATCCCCAACTTCTGAAAATAAATGTGGTTCTGTTTGTTTGTGCTGATATGGTTTTTGAGAAATGGAACTTTTTATGACATTTTATGACTTGTGGTGTCACCCAGCACCTTGTCAAATTCCAGATTACTCCAAAAGGGTTGAGCAATATTTGCGCTGCAAAAACAAACTTTTTTTTTTTTCCCATTTCTTAACCTGCAGAAATGCAGCACAATTAATCCTGACTCTTTTGAAGCAGTTGGCAGGTAGCTGGATGACATCACAAGTCACAAACAGTGAGTTTATAAAGTAAAGCAAAGAACTTTTTTGTTTTGTTATTAAAATGCACTGACAAAATAAAATCCTGGATCTAAGAGTGTGTTTATGTGTACTAAATAGTGCATGGGTTTCACGTGTTCATGTGCGTACATGCGCGAAGGAGAGCTTGTGTGTATGTTTGCTCAATCTGTTTCAGTGCCCTAGGCCATGTCTCCCTGTGGGGAGAGTTAACAGCAGGTGCAATTCATTAATGTGTCTTTGTGCTTCTCGTCACATGTTCGCATTAGCGTGAGCTGAGCTTCTTGGCATCACACACTGTGATCATCACTGTTACAGTCTCTGCTCCTGCTCTGCAGAGTTGTTCACATCCATTTCTTCCCATCTATAATTTAATTGCCTACATATATGGATTTGTAAGGTCTTGAAAATGCATAGGGAAGAAGACACTGACCTGTAACCTGTTGGAGTTAGTGAACATGAGTAGTTGGAGCTATAAAGCTGCAGGAATGCTTAGATAACAAGCTCACACACAGTGTTCTTGGCAAGAGAGTTGTTCTGGTCATCATTATTACAACTCACATGCACACAAAGCATGACTTGGGCTGCTGGCTGATCTGCTGCTAAAGCTGAGAGAAGAGAGATGCAGTCTGACCATGCTTTAGGGGAAGATACAGACTTCCCTTAAATCTTAAATCAATGCTCACACTTGCTCCTGCATTTATCATAGGCATTTTTTTAAAAAATCCAGTATTAATAGCATTTTTTCCCTTTAATTATATATATATATAAGAGCGACTTGACTCAATAAATTACCCAGCAAACAAAAAATGATGAGTAAATAACAAAAAATAGTCAAAAAAAAAAACCCACTTTCTCTAAGGTAGAAATGGAAGTTATTTTCACTCACGTCTATGACAGTAAAATATATATTATTTAACAACTTAACAAGCCCTTGAAAAGGTCAAAATCTGAAACTTAATTACAGAAAAGGTGAATTATATGTGAATTAAGCAAAGTTAAAAGAAAATGGTTTGACATGAAAATGGAGGAAAAAATTATACTGTACCCAGATGATCATGGACACCAAGCACACAGAGAAATTGCTATTTTTCTATTCAAAGCAAAGTGTCCCAGCGACTGTCTGTTCTATTCCATTTTGTGTTAGAAATTTCTTGAACACCATTGCGGCCTCCGCAATGCCATTTTGGAAAAGCAGAAGGGAATGAGAATGTCAAAGGAACCCGACTTTGTCAAAGGAACTCAACAACACACTTGGGAGTACACACATTGCACACTGCAGCTTGAAACATACCAGATCGGTCATTTATCAGTCACATAGTTCTGGCTATAAAGAAGAGTTGCACAGTATTAAAGGAAGATGCCATGGCAAATGGAACCAACTTTCACACCACCTGATCCTGTCCTCCTTTCCTACGGTGGTATTTTTAATTTCTTAATTTATAGATTTATGTTGTTTTGCTTTCTTTTGATTTTTTCATATTTAATATTTCTTCAGTTAATGCCGTTAATGTGAAATGACTGGGTTTCACAAAATTTCATTAAATTTGTTTGTGTAACTGAAATGAGTTTATTTAAAGTTGACAGTGTATGACAGTGTACATGACAGTGTATATAAAAGTTCAGTAACTCCTTGCAAATTTTATGATGTGAAGCCGATCAAGTGAGGTTTACATTAGTTAGCACATTTAATGTGTAAATTTACACACACTCAATCACTCTTACGAATGATTTACAAATAAGTCTGTTCATATCCAGCTTGATAAATAAGGCCCATTTTGTTTTAGAATTGTGATGATGCCTGGGGAAGAAGGATGGGCTTCTTCTCTTGTCAATCAGATTGCTACATAAGCAGAAGAAGATGTGACAGCTTCTTGTTTCTCAGAGGAACCTTCCCAGGTCGGTGGCTTTCACATGATATTTGGAGACCTTTTTTAATTATAAGTATACTATTAGTAAAAATGTTCAATGAGTCAACTCAAAATATGTAATACGTTTACTTACAAGTATAATTTTTAACTGATATGCCTGCTCATTCATGCAATTATTCATGTGGCAGCAGTGGAATCCATAAAATCAATCAGATACAGGTCAAGAGCTTCAGTTAATGTTCACATCAAACTTCAGAAACATCAGAATCTCCTGGGATTTTCACACACAACAGTCTATAGAGACACAGAATAGTTAAAAAAAAAAACATCCAGTAAGTGGCAATTCTGCAAGCAGAAACATCTTGTTGATGAGAGTGCTCAGGGAAGAATGACCAGACTGGCTCGAACTGATAGGAAGGCTACAGTAACTCAAATAATTCAAACATAGTGAGCAGAAAAGCATCAAAGAACACACAATGTCTCAAACCTTGAGGTGGATGAGCTACAACAGCAGAAGACCACATGAGGTTTTACTCCTATCAGCCAAAGTGGGCACAGACTCGTTGTTTAATGTTAATTTTAAATCCACCGGTGTCCAATTAACTCCGCGGTTGCCGTCAGGTTAGCAACCCATCCCCATAAAAACCAACTCTTGCTGCTGAAACTTTAAGAAGATCAACACATTCTGGTTACCATGGCGGAGGATTGGCTCCAAACCATATTGCAGGAAACCAGTGACAGTGTCCAGTGCCAGAAGAGGGATACAAGATTCTCTCCATGGAACATCACTCGCGTCAGAACGTGGAATGAAACCAACAGTGACGGCAAGGTCTCCAGCAATCGGATAATTCGCCTATGCCAAAGTGACCATCATTCAATTTTATATGCCGATGGAAAACACAGAAAACACAGCGAAAGGCAAAGTCTATGGGCAAGTTCAAGATGTCCTTGATGACATCCCAAGCCATGACTTGAAGATCCTAATCAGCGGCTTCAATGCCTAGCTTGGCGGTGATCAACAGGGCTTTGAGAGGGTGATTGGAGCCCAAGCATCTTCTGACCAACTCAGCGATAATGGAGAATGGCTGATATTGTTCTGTGAACACAATGGCTTATGTGTCAGGATCACATACTTCCAACATCGGTGGATCCACAAGAAGACTTGGCGATCACCAGACGGGCGCACCTTCAAGGAGATTGACTTCATCTGCATTAGCCAAAAGTGGAGGTTGGGTCTACAGAGCAGCAGATGTTGGATCAGACCATTATCTAGTCAGGGCGGATATCAAGCTTAAACTATGAAACTAAAGGCAGTCCACACCAAAGAAACCAGTGGTTTCTCAGTGGAGAAACTCAAGGACCCTGCCACCGCTGACACCTTCACTCTGGCACTGTGCAATCGCTTTGAATTGCTCGAAGAGATGGAGAATGTGGAGGAACTCTGGACTAACATCAGAGACGCCATTGGGGCTTGCAGGCGAAGAATGCAGAAGAATTGGACATGATGAGCCAGTGATACGTGGAGTTGGATTGACTTGTGAAGAAAAGCTGTTGGAGGGACAGGAAAGAATGGTAGCAGTGGAAGGGGAATGAAGCACAGGAAGTGGCTGACTGAAATGACGTAAAGACCTTCTACCTCATCGTCAACGAGCTGACTGACACAAGAAACAATTCCAATGTCCCAATCAATAACAAGAACGAGAAGCTTTTGATCACCCAAGATGAATAAAACAAGCAGTGGATTAAACATGTCCAAGAAACTCTTAATCGACCACTCCCAATCACCTCCTACAACTTTGAGGTGGACAAAGCCAAAGAGGATACCCACCGAGGTCCTGGAGCACGGTGGCAAGGCCATATCCAAAAATCTAATGACGCTGTTTAACAAATGCTGGCAAAGCCAAGACGCCCAGAAGACTGGCGATGAAGTGCGAAATTCAAGATCCTAAAGAAAGTTAACATCTCCGAATGCACCAACTGGTGTGGCATCACCCTCCTCTCTGTGCCTGGGAAGGCTTTCTGTGTGGTCCTATTGCTGTGACTGCAAAAAGCCCTTGACCAGAGCCTGAGGGAGGAAGAAGCTGCAAACTGTGACAGCCGACCTGGATAGAGAAGCTCGACATCTTCCAGTAGAGGTGCCTATGCCAAATAATTAAGATCCAAATCTTTAAGAATGTTCATCCAAACCTGCCAGCATTGACACATGGGACATCCCTGAGACACTGGCTGGAGACAGGAAACGTTGGAGAGAACTTACTGCCCGATATGCCACCTAGCATGAGAGAATTTAAGTCTAAGTCTGTGTCCAACTGTATGCTTTCACAATAAATATCTCTGACTTTGGGTGGTCTCACAGCTAGAATGGCAGATCAGTCCTGCTGTCATTAAGAGCAAGGACGTACCTGTGAAGCTTCGAGATGAAGATTTTAGGAGGAAAAAAAATAGAGTAGGTGATTAAAATATCAGCAAAGCATTTTTAGGAGCACTTTGAAACCCATTATAAGAAAGTGGAAAAATATGCCACAACCCAGATGCTACCAAGACTGAGTGCTTGGGCAAGAATGGCAATAGTCAGAGAAGTATCCAAGAAGCCAGCGGCAACATTGAAGGGGTTACAGAGCTCACTGGCTGAAATAAGAGAAGCTGTTTCATAGATCCGACCTCTATGCAAGTGTGGCCGGAAGGAAGCCATTTTCATGTTAGAACACCAGGTAACACCATTCCTATGATCATCCACGTTGGTGGTAGCATCATCTAAGGTTGCTTTTCAGCAGGAGGAACAGGAATGCTATTTGCCATCACAGACAACAAGGATGGAGCTAAATATAAGCAAACTGTTTGAAAAAAAAATGGCTTGGAAAAAAAAGTTTATGTTTTGGAATGGCTAAGTCAAAGCCCAGACTTAAATCCAATTAAAAATCTGTGGCTTGACCTCAAAATTGCTGTACACCAGCACACTCCATCTAATTTGGCAGAGTTGGAGAAAACTTTGGAGAAAACATTAAGGAATGCCAAAATCTAAATGTGCAAGGCTCATATAGACACATATGAGACAATTCAAATCTGTATTTGCTGCAAAAGGACAATTCACACGCGGGGGTGAATACTTATCAATTAAGCAGTTTTTAAGTTTTTAGATATTTTATTTTAAATAATTCTAAAGACATCTAAGCACTTTATTGAATTTCTGTATCCCCCCCCCCCCCCCCACACACACACACACTCACACACTCGGAGTAAAGCGCTATCCACTCTCCTCTGAATGAATCAGCTCACAGTTGCCTATGATTGGCTAATGCCTCTGTGATTGATAGGGGAGAGAATGCCACCACTCCCACTAGACAGCATGGCCAATTTTGCTCTCTTTGACTCGCAATTTTTGAGATCCGGCTCAAGCTCTGTACTGTCCTGTGCTATTTCTGTGTAATCACAGATTTATATTTCATTCATCATGTTTTCATCTCAGTCCCCACTTCTCTTCACCCCTAACAATTCATTTAACTGCAAATGAACTGATTTAATTATTCAAGTCCATTTGTTTTGGCACTCTGTGAAATGAGAGGATTTTACCTTGCCATGAGACTAATCTCAGCACTGGCCTGCTTTGAGGAGAGAGAATCACCTGTTTTTTCACCCTGTGAGCTTTCTGGGAGAGTGAAGAACCTGTGGGGGTGACAAAGGCTGCTATTTTGCCAGTGGTTCCCAATCCTACACCTAGAGTTTCACTACCCTGTGCATTGTGCTGTTTTCCCTGCGCTAACACACCTGATCTAACTATTTAACAGCCCAGTGTGAATAGGGAAAACATTAAAATGTGCAAGGCAAGGAGAATCCAGTACCAACATTATGAAGCAGTGGTGTGTGACTGTGGCTCATCACTGCATTAGCTATTGTTAATAGGCTGTCTATTCCCTCTGAGTGCTACACATTATTCTGTATCTTTATGCTGTGTACATGACTTTATGAAATTCGCAAGTCTTTAAATCAAATGGCTAGACCTAGGCTAGAGAGCTACTTTTTAAAATTTGGAATATTTTTAAGTCTGTGAAGACAGTCTATGCAATGAAAGTTCAGATACTGCCAAACTTTATCAGCATTGTGCACACAGGAAGAAAAGGATCCTGAAATAGATCAAAAGGACCCCAATTTTAATTGAATGTTTACAGTTGTTTTCTATTATTTCTTTTCTTTTCTTACCCCTTTCACTGGGAGGCCACAGTGTTTGTCTCTAACTTAATGATTTTTCAGTTGTGCATTAGGATGTTGCATTAATTTTAATGTTCCCTAGAATCTGATAACAAATTAGTCTTTAATGAAATATGCCAATGCATACTAAACACCTCATAACTAATTGGGTGTTTTTGGGTCCTGGGTTTAATAAGAAAACATTAGGGGGGTGAGAGAAAAAACACAGTGTGTTGCACATGTGTGTATGTGTGGGTAAGTTTGGGTGTGAGAGTGAAAGAAAGAAATAGAGTCATAGGATATGGGAGGGAGAAAGCAAACAGTGCACCATCTCTCTGATAAAAGTATGAAGCTGAAAAGCTGAGATGAGCCAGATGAAGGAAATTCGTCACTCTTGTCTTTTCTTTCTTCTCTCAAGTCTTCAGCCCCTCTTCACCCTACTTGATTCTCTGTTTAGATGTTTACGCTGGCACAGGTTTCACACTTCAGTGGAAGCTATGGAGGTTTGGAGAGGGTTTGGAACCTTAACAGAATATACATGTGCTGTGCATTCAGGATGTATTTAGAGCCCTTTTTTAACACTCAATAATTAAAATGATAGATAGATAGATAGATAGATAGATAGATAGATAGATAGATAGATAGATAGATAGATAGATAGATAGATAGATAGATACCCTGGAAGGTCACATTCACATAATGTTCATAATGTTCATAATATTCAGACCCTTTGCTATGGCACTCGAAGCTAAACTCAGATGCAGCTCATTTCCATTTGATCATTCTGGAACTTGATTACCATTATGTTGGACATGAGCACAAAATAAATAAAAGCAAAACAAACAAACAGAAACAACAGTAGTCTTGCTTTGAAATGTAAGGTTCTAACAAAATAAGGAAAGGGCAAATGGGTCTGAATGATTTCTGAATATACAGTACATATATACTTAAAACAAAAAATTAAATATACATATACTTCCCCAAGACATTTTATCTGAATATTGTCAATAATATCTTGATTACCACTGAGGTATTCACCAGTGGGTAGTAGCTGAATCTTTCACTCTCAGCTTCTTCTCTGTCTTTCAGCTTTTTCCCCCCTTTTACCACTCATCATTATTATTAGTTGTATACATTTCTCCCTCTCCAATCTCTTCTTCTTAAATAATCCCTGTGCTGAGGTTTAAATGAAAACAGTGGACTGGAGGGAGCCAAAAGTGGAGTAGCAAATTCCTGTACTAAGTCACTGCTGCACACTTATGATATGACAGAGTGTTCGGGTTGATTCATTCACTCCTCCCTTTGTGCCAAGGATAGAACAGACCGTGCCAAGTGTGAAGACTGCACACTGTGTTCCATCCCTTTCTATCCTCCTCTCTCTTTGCTCCATCTATCTGGCATCTCAGGCCTCATGGATTATAGCTTTCTCAATAATTATTAATGATCATATTTGGCAGTTTAACTGTGACATTGCATGAAATTGTGTATACGTGTAGGGGAAAGCATTTAATTTTAATTTTAAAAATCTGTTCTAGTTTGCATATTTAAGCTAGTTAATATGTTTAAAAAAAAACAATAATTTAATTTAGTTTCTCTGACATCATCATTCATTGATTCATTTTCTTTCTGTGTTTCCTGGTGGGAATCATGGTGGCAACAGACTGAGAAGGTCAGCCCAGAATTGTTTTTACCCAGCCACAGATTCCAGTTGCTCCTGGGGATGCCCATATATTTCAAAGCCAACTGTCAGAAATAATCTCTCCAGTTGGTCCTGGGTCTGTCAGAGGGTATTCATCCAGTGGGGCATGCCTGATACAGCCCTAGGTAGAGCCAACCCTTGGGCAGCCTTGTAAGGTGCTCAAACTGCCCCAACTGGCTTCTTTCAATTAATAGTAGCAGTGGCACTATTCCACAGCCCTTCTGACTGTGAAGACCATAACCCTATTATGGAGAGCAATCCTACAGAGAAACATAATTTTCACCACCTGTACTCGAGACCTTTTTCTTTTAGTCACTACTCACAGCTTGTGACCATAGGTGGAGGAGAGGGATGTAGACTGACTGGTAAACAGATGGTTTTGTCCACAAACTAAGCTCATGCTTCACTACCACACACCAGTACAGAGACAGTAACACTTATCCATTTCCAATCTCATGCTCTTTTCCATTACTTGTGAGTCACTTGTGAAGATCCCAAAATACTCCCCGCCAAAAAAACTTCACCTGGGGCAATGTCTCTCTCCTCACCTGAAGGGATTGTTCCACTCTTTTCCAGGAGAGAACTATGGCCTCACACTTGGAGGTGCTGATTTTAATTGCAGCCACTGCACACTCAGCACCAACAGGTTCAAGTGCATTTTGGAGGTCCACTTGAGATGGTGCCAAGAGAACAACGTCATCTGTTAATGACAGGGATATTACCTCTAGCCCTGCCATCCTGGCCACCTCTCCAACCATGGCTTGATATCCATGAAAACCACAAATAGGAGTGGAGACAAAACACACCCTTGATAGTGTGACACCCACCTTTCAAAGTAATGCCAAGAAAGCAAACACAACTCATACAGAGACTGTATCACAAAAAGTAGAAACCTAGGTACCCTGTACTCCTGCATTATCTTCCATAGCAAATATCGAGGCACAAGATCACAAGTCTTCTCCAAATAAAAAAAAAAAAGATGACCAGCTTAAAATGATGACTCACAAAGCTATGCATGCTTCCATGTCTTAGGCAGAACCAGCACTGTTCTTCCTGAATCCTAGATTCGGACAGTCTCCTCTCTAGAACCCACACATAGATTTAACCTGGGAGGCTCAGGAGTGTGATTCCCCTGTAACTGGAACATACCATCTGGTCCTCTTTTTTTTTTTTTTTTTTTTTTTTTTTTTTTTTTTTTTTTTTTTTTTTAAATAGGGACCACCAACCTAGTTTGCCAGTCCAAAGGCACTGCCCCAAATTTCTGTGCAACACTGAAGAGGTGTGGTAACTCCACCTTGTCCATTGCCTTCAATATTTCCAGTCAAATCTCATCCACCCATGTAGCCTTGTTATAAAGGTTTCTAATTACAGTGGAGATGGACTCCAAAACACCAGAGATGTCTAGTGGAGAGCACGTCCACTATATTCCTCAAAGTGCTCTTTCAATTGCCCAAAGTATCCCCAGCAGAAGGCAACACTCCTCCACACTTGCTCAGCAGAGCCTTTGCATGTTGTCTTCTTCCCCTCCTGAGTTGCAGCATGCTTCAATGGAATATATTTTGGGCCACCCAAAAGTATGTTTCCTTGGCTTTTCCAAAATCTCAAATGCCAAAGCTTTTGCTTCTGTACCCTTCCCACTCTCCTGTGACTTTTAGTTGAATCAGGAGAGCCCTTTATGACCATTATTCAGAAGGCCTCCTTCTTCAACTTGACACCTTCCTCACCACTAGTGTTTAACAGCTCATCTCCTGTGGGAACTCTGGAGTAGAAGAGAGATCACCACCAGTCAAGACATTTGGTACCAGAGCCATTACTGGATGTAAGCCGAATTTTATCTAGTCCACACCTGTTCATCTAACACAATAACTCAAGCTCTTTCCACACCAATAAAGTGATGTTACACATTCCCAAAGCCAGTTTCCATTGCATGGATGTAGACTGTCTATCACATGACCCACTGCCTGACTAGCACTGCACCTGAACCCCACCTTCGTTTTGAAGGTGGTGAGTCCATAAGTTGGCCCCATGTCACTAATTCCGGCTAAGCCCAACAGAGTTACGTGGGTGACCTGGTCACCAGACACTCGTTTGTGGACCCCTCCCCCAGGCCTTGCTCCAGGGATGTGTCCTGGTAACCCTAATCTGGGCAGGGTACACAAAGTCTTTTTTTGTACCTTTTCATGGGGGTCCTTAGGAACACTCTTTGCCTGACATCACCCCTCAGATCTGTTCACAAGCTTCTTCATCAAGACAAATGTCATCATGCTTTACCAAAACAACTTGTGGTAAAGCTGCATTAGTATTAAAAATATACATTATATAGCCAACAGTACACTATATGACCAAAAATCATGTGGACACCTGACCATAACACCAGTTTCCCTAAACTGTTGCCACAAAGTTGGATGCATACAATTGTCTAGAATGTCTCTGTATGCTGTAGCATTAAGATTTCCTTTCTCTGGAAGTAAAAGGCCCAAAACTGTTCCAGCATGACTATGCACTTGTACACAAAGTGAGATCCACAAAGACAAAATCTAGTGGAAAGCCTTTTCAGAAGAGTGGAGGCTGTTATAGCAGCAAAGCGCGAACAACTCAATTTTAATGCCCATGAGTTTGGAACGGGATGATCAATACTCAGGTGTCCATATACTTTTGGACATATATTGTATGTGGACACCTGACATTCACACCCATATGTGGGCCTTCCCCATATTGTTGCCACAAAGTTGGAAGCACTAGAATGGCTTTGTATGCTGTAGCATTATGATTTCCCTTCCTTGGAACTAAGAGGCTCAAACCAGTTCCAGCACAAAGTGAGATCCATGAAGACATGGTGTGTTAAAGTTGGAGTGGAAGAACTCGAGTGTCCTGCACAGAGGCCTGACCTCAACCCCACTGAACACCTTTGGGATGAACTGGAGCACCGACTGAACCCCAGACCTCCTCACCAAATTCAGTGCCTGACCTCACTAATGCTCTTGTAGCTGAATGAACACAAACCCCCACAGCCACGCTTCAAAATCTAGTGGAAAGCCTTCCCAGAAGAGTGGAGGTTATTATAATGGCAAAAGAGGGACTAAATTTGTAATGGGATGTTCAAAAAGCACGTATGTATCATCTGGTGTCCACACACTTTTGTCCATATAGTTTATATATTATTATTTTGTTGCCTCCATAAACTGCTTTAGTGGGTAAGAAGAATGCATTTCATCTACAAACAAGCATTGTTATTGTTATTGTGTTTTGTGCCCATATTTTATTGGTCATTCCACTGTTTGCTTTATTGGCTAGGCTACTTGCACCCCTACTGATTGCACTGAAGACCTTGAGGTCTATGGATGTTAGTCCAAAATTGGAATGAAATGACCACTGTGCTCTTGCCCCAATGCATGTACAAATGCCTGTGATAAAATGTCCTACAAGAGGAGCTCTGCTAATGATATAAGTAATATGCAGCTCTGAAGGCCTGAATGTCCCCCTGCCTTGAGTGTGTGTGTGTGTGTGTGTGTGTATGTGTGCATTGCTGTAGAGACAAACTGGCTGCAAAATTGCCAGATATGGGTCTGGGTACATACATTAAAAGAATAAGAATGCAGGGTTGAAGGGTGTCCACTTGTATTCCAGTGGACAATTTGTGTGAGTTTGATTTTATGATAGGGTTTGTGGCTATTTTCCCTCTCGGTTTTTTTCTCTCTCTCCCTCTCCCTCAGAATAATTATTAATGATCACATTTGGCGGTTTGACAGTGAAACTGTCTCTCTCTCTCTCTCTTTCTCTCTCTCTCTCACACACACATATACACACATACACACACATCCTCTTTCCTTTCCCTTTCTGTGAACTGCATTCTCCAGATTTTCCGTCAAGATTGTGAGACAGCCATGAGATGAGACTGCAGTGCCCATCACTGAGATGAAGAGTCCACTCAGTCACACGGCAAACACACAGCCCATCATCCACAGAGGCATTATGGGCAGGCTTCAATTATATTGTGATAATACAGATTGCTTTGTGACGAAAAGCATCTTATTTGTGCATGTGTTAAACTAATACACAGTTGAAATGTTTAACACTTTAATACCATTTACTGTCTCACTTTTTTTTTTTTGGATGCAGACTAAACATAATACAAGAGCAAAATAGTTTCCATGTTTCCGTGTGTTGTATATTTCTATTATATTCAACTAAACAGTTTAAGGGGCAACATGATGTCCCTCAAGTAAAAAAACAAAAAAACAAAAAAAAACCCTATTATTTTCAGTCAGCTTTTTTATATGCAAATTTTGAATTTGCATAAAAACAGGCAAATGGAACGGGACTCCTAATACCTGTTAAAATATTCTCCAGGCATTTTCTATAAACAGTTTTTTTTTTTTGTAGTTCTAATGAAACAGATAAGATTATGGCCATTTAGACATGGATCTTTTACTTTTAGTTCCATAAAACTGTGTATAACTTCCCCGATCTAATAAAGCAGCATTTATATGATATGGCATTTCCATTAATTCCAGTATGTTTATTTATATAGCTGCCAACACCCACAAGCAGCAAGAGCAATTAAGCCTGCACCTCTGTAGATAAATACAGCATTACGGCATGCAAAGCTGAGGAAGCTATCTGTTAGGATCCAGAACAATAATTCATGCAGTTATAGTCTTTGATTGGTATGTTTGTAATCTGCATTTTATTTACATAATTTGGGCTCATTTTGCTGCCATGCGGTCTGGCATGTGATAAATGTAATTGACTCGCACCATGGTGCTTGTCTCTTTGAGATTTCTGCCCGTCCCTGTCCTGATTAGCTACTTTTTTTATTCTTTTTTTATTTTTATTTTTATGTTCCTTTATTCAGCTTTCTGTCTGGCATTCATTTGGTGTACTACTGCTTGAGTTCAAGGTATCGCTCAATGCTGGTGAGACAGAAAGAGGATAGAGATTGAGAGAGAGAGATTGAATGTGCATAGTGCATAAGGGGGTAAAAAAAAAAGCCATTTGCAAACTATTTTAATAGAAAAGAAAATGTTGCATTTCTACAGAGCATTCCAAGTTTTGTTAGTTGCAGGCAGTTAAACAATCATGTTGAATATTTTGTTAGTGGAATTTGTGTGTAGTTGTTGAAAGCCAGTCCCCTTTAATTTAGCACTTTGAATACACTGATGAATTAAAATCTACCTTGCTTTCCACCAGATAATGATGCGTCTTATTTAAGTGAACTATCTTAGGGCTGTTATGTTGGTGGAGTGGGTAGTGTTGTTGCTTTACAGCTCCAGGGTCCACAGTTTGGTCCTGAGCTCAGGTTAGTGTCTGTTTGGAGTTTTGTATGTTCTCCCTGTCTCCACATGGGTTTCCTCCAAGTGCTCTAGTTTCCTACCACCTCCCAAAACCATGCCATTCATCGGTGAATTGACTACTCTAAATCACCCCTAGGTGTGTCTGAGTGAAGCCCTAAAATGGACCAGTATGCCATCCAGAATGTATTTCTATCTTTCACCCAGTGTTCCTGGCTCTAGTGCATCCTTAACCAGGATAAAGCACATACTGAAGAAAGAATAAATCTTACTATATTACGGTTAAATGTTTTTGTGGTGCTTTTGTGAATACAAAGCAGCTTTACAGCAATCTGGGTCTAAACACCTAAGAAGCAAGCCAAAGTTGATGACGTTAAGTTAAAACTCTGGTCTTTGAACAATCAGGCCACAAGCTTTTACCAAGTAGCATATGCAGTCCACAGATCCCCCATCGTGATCCACAGCCATCTTTAGATTCTTTCTCCCACCAGACTCTAATAATTGTCCATCTTCTTCTCATGTGCCTTCTCCATCTGTTCTTCCTGGGATTTGTTAGTTCTAGCAGAACCATGTCTTGCTGTTTCTAACATTAGGTCCATATCTGATCTGTGTGATTTATTCTGGGAACCTTAAGAAGAAAATTTAAGAGGAATCAAAATTTTGTTGTTTATTGTTAGTGTCCTGTCATTTTCATGTCATGTACCTTACTGTAAAGAAAACATTCCAACAGAACAAACTTTCATTTTGTATTTGAAACTTTGCAGCAGAAGGCTGAAATATGTGTTTATCTATAAATAAATGTATGAGAGCCTGTATTTTGTGTGAATCTGTGTGCAGTGCTATTGTAGAGCGCTTGGTCTTGTGCACCGCACTGTGTGGTGTCCTGCACTATAGGTGTTTGATGGCAGTGTGTGCTTTAATCTCGTCTCACTGGAGCACCTGAATTTCCACTTTCACCACTAGTGAGAGAGGGTGAGACATACACACTCTCCTGCACATCATCATTACTGTTAGAGAATACAGGAACACATATGTACACAAACACACACATAGACACACAGCCATGTTTGTGTGTGCTGTGTGTGTGTGTGTGTGTGAGGTGGTGAGCCATGTTTTTCCTGTTTCCACGGTGACTGCTGATGATGTAAGCCATTTTTCCTTTTAGTCTTTTTTTCCTTTTTTTTTTTTATTTTACTGTGGTTTGTCTGTTCTTGTTTTCTAAGTGCCACTCGCCAAATCAGAGCATTTACCCAGGGTGGTAAGCTCCCATCTTTACTGTGATTAGACTCATACGGTTTCCTGGCGACTCCAGGAGGGCTATAAGAGGATACTGCAGTGTCCATCAGTGAGAAGAAGGGTCCACTCAGTCACAGAGCAAACTCACACAAAGGGAAAAACTACAAGAAATGGCTGATCCATATTACTTCAGGTCCATTCTTATTTCTACATTTCTCACACTCAAAAAAGGAGATTCAATGTGGCTTTCAGCTGTCGTGAGTGCTGCCTGTTTCTCCAGCTCTGCCCAGTCCAATCTCCCTTATCAGTGTTACCAGCTGTTCCACATCATTAGCTTTATTATATCTCATTAGGAAGTGTATACATACTTCTTTGTTCGTCTGTGCTCTTTTCTAGGGCTAATGCTATGAGATTTTAAACTGCGGTCTCTGCAGTTCCACAGCTGGTGTTTGAACTATATTGAAACATCCAGAAGTTGGACCAAAGGTTGGTGTGACACTACAGCACCTGTTTCTCATGATCATAGCACAAGCTCAAAAATAAACTGATAGGGTTAGGCTAGCCCTAACCCTAACCCTATGTTCCTGGAATTTTCATAAACATCAACACAGGTGGAAATTTTGAAGAGAGAACTGAAACTGGAAAAAAAAAAAAGGTTGGGTGAGAATTAAAACATTAACATTGGTTTGAAGTATGGTTAATAAAATCATCTTCTTATATTCCTTTAAAAAAAGAAATGTGCACACAGGACTAAACATTAACATTATGTTAATCATACACAATTCCATTTCACTTGATAATGTAGTGCTAATAATTAAACCAGCTTCTCTCACTTACAGACAATATTTGATTAGTTTATTGCGCTGTTAGCAAAATTGTAATTTGATACATTATCACTGCATACTATTTGGGAGCATCATGTGACAGTGCATATCTTTTTGTAAGTTCATATGCCTCACCCCTTGTGGCACTGCTCCAGCACATTCCTTTCCAATGAAGAAAAATGGCAGGTGAGAACAAACAGAAACAAACTGACTTAGGCTCACTCAAATTAGCAGCGTGCTGAAGTTATTCCAGCACCAGCATAAAAATAGACCTCAAGGGATCTTATTAGGTGTATGTGCTACATTTCATGTGTGATGTAGCAAAGCACAGCAATTTCGATACAAAAACATCGTACAGAATTGTGTTACAAACCTCAGTGCCATATTCAGAAAAATAGACCTACACAGGCCAGCTCATTGTTTATTATAGGCTAGCCAAAACAGCTGGCTACTTTATTTTTAGCTAGCTGAGTTTGTTTAGTACTTTTTAATATGGTTTGAGCGTTCTTCATCCTCTGTCAACCTAGCATAGGTCTTTTTAGAAGTTTTTTTTTTTATTCGTCCATAATTGTGGGGGCATTAATAAATGAAGAACTTGCCACACAGTGGTAGATCCAGATGTTTTTGACTGGCGTAGCCAAGGTGGGACACAGAGCTAGTGTATCATGACCGTAACAAAGTGAAACCTAATGCCACAGAATCCAAATGTGACAATGTTATAATTTAACATATAGTGGGTATATTAAATTATATCAAGAGATAATATTTAATATTAAAAACATTTGAAAACCAGCATATAGTAGTTGCAGCTTTAGTACTGGGTAATTTCTGTGAATTAAATGATTATAGTTAAAGAAGTAAAATGTTCTCTGCAGAAATTCATGAAGCATCTGTAATATCAATTAGACTATGGAATGTAATCCTATAGGCACATGAACAGATTGATATATTTAACAGTAATTAAGATTTTATGTAATAAATGTATTACTCCTGTAATCACTGTCACTTTATTAAGCTAATGAATATAAGAAAAAATGTTTGTATTTGCCAGAATACAGAGCGGTTATTGCAGCCTGTAAATAATGAGACTATTTTACTGATGTAAAACCTGAAAGCACAAGAAAAAGGGGGCACAGAAAGGACAGCAGTCATCTTTTCATCTGAAACTTTTTGCCTTCTTAACATGTCAAAGATTTAGCTGCAATAATATTAAAAGGGTTTATCTAGATGATAATAGCTCTGAAAGTAATCCCAGACACTTTTATTGCTGTGTATCCCCTGTGTATTGAGGGGAAGTGGATACTTTCTAAATCCTGTGGTGTTATAGCCTGGAAAATCTTCCACAGTACTTATCTCCCTGAGTGTGATGAGGCCAATGGTACGCTCATCATGATGCCAGCAGTCCTTCCAACACATGCCATTTTCAGTAGTTTCTATTTAAATATTTATTATTAAAAAATCTCATGCCTTAATGAAGTGCTTTGTTTATATTTCCACTTATTTATTTAGGGATGGCATTTTATTACTCGATATCTGTACTAAACACTTGAGCCAATGGACTATTCAGAAGATTGCAGGCTTGGTTTAGTGATGAGTGGTAGGAAGAGGACATGCCAGATTGTTTTTTTGTTTGATGAACATCAAAATACAGATGGGTGACAAATTAAAGAAAGACGTGTGGAAAACAACAGTGGATCTGTTATGCATTTTTCTGGCAAGATTTGAGTCCCCTTTTATCCTATGATAAAACATTACTATCTTGATGAGAGTGCCACATGCACATGGCACGAAGGCTCACTGAATGGTTTGATGAGTATGAAAATGTGAATCATATGCTGTGGCCTTTTTTTTTTAATTTTTTTATTTAATTTTTTTTTTTTTTTAAGTCTACGGATGGTTGCTGAAACATTCTGCCCAAAAAAATGCTGAAGGTTTTGACTGAAAGTTATCCTGTTTTGCCCAAGGACTCGCAGTCAATATACAGACAACACAAAATAGTTTTATATATTATGTTATTTGTTTTGTTTATTGCCAGCTTGGTTTTGTGGAGTAATGTAGTAAGTGAAAGGATGGACTTGTCAGTAATAATATAATGTTTTTTACCTTGTAATTTTTCAGTTAAGCATTAATAAAGAATTAATGCCGCTTAATTTTTAAAATCATAACAAAGCAAAACAAGCTTTTGCATATTGTAATACTAATTTTACAATTACAATTTTGCAGTTATTACAAAAGTACACACACACACACACAAAAAAAAAAACACGAAAATGACCGGTCACTGGAAATGAATGGGTAAGACTACAATTAGTGTATAAAACAGAGTTCAAGCACATTTCTACACTCCTTTACCACACCT
>CM075013.1:21860534-21917834 GCA_037576675.1 Pangasius sanitwongsei | reverse complement strand
CTCAGAATTTGAGTTTTGAGAACATGGGCTCCAGACTTCAGGCAGTCACTGACTGCAAAGGATTTTCATCCAAGTATAAAATTATGGTTATATTTAAAATTATGTCACTTTGTCCAAATACCTCTGAGCCCCTGAAAATGGAGGTACTTTGCTTAAAATGGCCGTAATTCCTAAATGATAAATGGCATATTTTTGTGGAGCCTCTTAAAATGAAGCTGAAAGTCGACACTTCGATCACATCCTGATTGTTTTATTTCAAATCCATTGTGGTGGAGTATAAAGGCAAAATCACAAAAACTCTGCCATTGTCCAAATACTTCTGGACCTGACTGTATTATCCATTGTGTTATGAGTAGGCATAAAGTTAACATCCACTGACAATACAGTTAAAATTACAATCGCTGGCCACTTTAATAGGAACACCTGTGCACATGTGCGGATCATGTGGAAGCAGTGCAATACTGAATGTAAAGTAAGACATTTTATGCCTAAGTAAAGTGTGTCTATTTACAGCACTTAGGAAACAGCATTTTTGTCTGTCCCAACCCACTGTAACTACATTTAATCTTGAAATATAATCATTAAAATACTTCAAGAATCATATTATTTTTGCATTCATGTGTGAATCCATTCGATGTCTCATGCCTGAAACGTCTTTTTCCATAAGGTATTCATTGTATGTTATGAAAAGCGTGCATTTAAATCTTGTCCCACAACATTCGCTCAACCCTGTGACCTGAACACATTGACCTCTATGAAATATTTGGAATAAGTCATGTTTGAGAGGAAGTTGCATCATACAAATTTCTTGAAAAACATGAGAAGAAAAAAAAAAGCTCTCATTTTCCCCCCTTTATTTTCAGTGATATTGTGATATTGACTGAGGTCAGTTTTTTAAGTACAACACTGTTGCCTAAATTAGACGTTGCAAGTAAATTATTAATAATTTTTATTTTTAAACAAATCAAGTCTGAGACTTCTACTGAACGTGAGATTTTTGCCACTATGTAGTGAAAGCATAATGTTTTTGGCTTGTCGGTCTGTTTGAGATTCTCGTTAGTGCGATATCTCAAGAACGTAGGATTTATATGGAATTGTAAATGAATGAACCAGCAGATGAACTGATTCGATTTTGGAACTGATCCCAAAGGGGATCAAGGTCACAGCAAGGTCTAATGTCTGAAAAAGTTTTTCTTCTAGCTTCCATATAAAATTATGTTTTAATGGTATTTCAGGCATACATATTAGTAACAAGAAGGACTAGACTTCTGGGCGGCAGACTCATCCCTGCTGACACCATTTAAGACTCACTTGTTTATGATTAAAATGGTAAAACTGATGCCGTGAATGATTTTTCATCTGTTTTATGTTTTTTTTTATACCCTTCTGTCAAGATGGCCAGCAAACAGAGTTTCTGCTGCACATTCTCGAGTGCTTCGATGGTGATATCCATCCTCTTTGCTTCTGCAGATAACCATGTTGTTTGTCTTTTAAAAAGTCTTCATGCTTACCTTTTTAAACATTACATCCCTGAATTGAAACAACCAGGTCCAGAACAGAATCACTTGGCTAATATCTGACACCTCAAACTGACAAAATAGATCTGGATATTTGCATGCAATTTAACTAGTGCTATTCAGAACAATTGGTAATATGGGACATTACGGGAAGGTGTAAAATTGTGTATTGCTTGTAATAAAATTGTGTTAAAATTTACAACTCTTTCCCAGCATCCCACATTAACCAGGAGAGTGCTGCATGCCTTTCCTGTTTACGGGACCGCTACCTGGCAACTGTTATTATCTTTGCATTACTTTTCTCTGCTGACATTTTAGATAACCTTAAGCACATTTTTTACATTTTGTACTCTTCGCTAGGTTGAAGCATTTTTAATTGATGCACCCCACTGATTTATAGCTTTCTCAAACATACAGAAATATGGTTGTCCTCATGTTTGATATATAATTCTGGTTTGAAGTATGAATGCATTTTGCATAGCATGCATTTCGCTGTCATTGACTGAACTTGATGCTTTTTGCTTTTTGATTGGTGTGCTTATGAAGCTCCCTGTTGTGCAACAAGCAGCAGGGATCTAATTCTGGTATATGCCATTTACACTTATGTAATAATATTTAATGTGGTAGTTAGGTGGGTAGATTTGTGCAAATTATTATTAGACAAATATTTATGATTTGTTTTAATTTCTGTAAATTTCCATTACCTAATGGTTAGGTAGGTGGGGTATTTTGGGGAGATATCTGAGACCTGAACACTAGGATAGGGTATGAACTGCCACAAAACACCTGCTCTGGTTATTACTAAGTAATAATTGCTAGCTTTGCCCCCCCCCAAAAAAAACTAGACCTTTTAGCGGAATTAGACCTTTTCTAAATGGCATTTCAGACGTCATCTACAGTCAGATCACGTAAAAACTAATAAATTGCGTATGTCCTCAGTTTGACATTACATTTTTAATATTAGACATCAATCTTCTCTGACAGACAAGGTTACCAAAAGTACACTTCCTCACAAGGTTGCAATTGCAATACATTAAAATAGGAAATTACGCCCTAGCAGAAAGCAAATAGACTTTAGTGACACTGGGTGCATTTAAAAGAGTGTCTATCTTTTACTGAAAGTTAACAAAGTTATCTAACTTCTTGCTGTGATTAACTCTCCAGCAGCTTGTATTTAAATCAGCTTTATTTAAATAAGTTGGATAAATGTGTTCGTTGGTGTGGAGCATCTAACTTGCTTTATTCAACTCTTTTTTTGTTCATTATTGCTATTTTGGCGGGCAATGGTGAACCATGACTTACAAATAAGGTTGACTGAAATGGTATAATGTGTATAATGTGATGTCCCTGTAAGATATCTCTCTTTAATTAATTGAATATAATGGGTGAGTTAATTGGCAGGTCCTCTCTGGGATTATTTGAGCATATTACAAAAGGTCTGATGAGTTGGGTGTAACTGTGTGATGCTATCTGACTCTCCTTTTCTCCTTTCCTCTGTGTCCTGACAATCTGAGTGCAAAACACTTCTGCAGACTGTTTTCTTGAAGTGCTTCTTTAAAACATCTTTCCTTGGTCGCCTCCACCTCTTTCTTTCTCTATGTACGTATGTTCTTTCCGTCTCCCTCCCAAATGTATAACTCTCCAATGAAAAAGCCTGTGTCAAAGAGAGTGTTGTTCTACCACTGTAATTTGGCTGGCTTTTCTGAAGGCCAGCTTAACGAGAGCTCAGGGGAGCGGGGCTGCTGGGAAGTGGCTGTCACTAGCTCTTTCTGTCTTACACTTGGTGATACACTTGGAAAGAGTGAGCAAGAGAATGGAAGAGAGAGCAAATAGGAACACTATAAAGAAGTCCTACACTAAGACAAGTATAACACTGCTAAATCTACATTGTTAAGACAGATGTGTTGTAGTTGTCGAACCTTGCACTGTTTCACACTGCTTGCTTGGCTTGTGGTTAGTGAAACTGTCGGTTAGTCTTGTAATTAGAGAGGAAAAAGAGTAAGGCACAGTTCTCTGGTTCCTTACAAATGAGTCTGTGCATGCTGTCAATACAGCATTAGCATGACAAGCACAAAGCACCAACCTATACATTGTACCCTGATTAAATCTTGAAGAAGGAATTTAAAGAATAAACCTATGTAGGTCAAACTACATTGCTGTTTTTTTTTTCTTCCTTTTTATAGTGAATCACCGTTTATTGTTAATACACACTATGCATTTTGACCTTCATCTTCTTTTCCATCATGTCAGGTCCATTAATAATTCACTTCAAAGTTATTATAGTTATTTCCCTGCCAGTCTCTTGGTGAAAGAGGAGAGAGCTGTACTTTGGGTGAGAGGGAAGGGGAGGGGAAGAAGAAGAAGAAGAAGAAGAAGAGAGAGAGAGCGAGTGAGAGAGAGAGAGAGAAAGGGAGAATATGGGCAAAGAGCATGGAGGCTGACAAGGTGTTAGCCAGGACTACTGCAATCACACACCTGACTAATTCATACTGGCTTTGTATGTGGCTAGGATGTGGAAAAACACTTCAAAAGCCTTCTACTATTGCAGGGTGCAAGGGTTGAGTGTATGTGTGTGTGTGTGTGTGTGAACGTGTATGCGTGCATTTTATTAAGAAAGGTAGCTAAATGAGCATGTGACCTGCTAAGTTGATCTAATCACCTGATTCCTTTAACTGTATCTTAACCTTTAAAGCAACAGCGACTCAGTCTCGACCCGCATCCAGCACATCTCTGAGGTCTGTATGAATAGGTGCGCAGCTGTTAATTGGAGCTCCATTCAGAATGTACGAGCACAGCCAGAGATCAAGAGCATCTTTATCCTCCCACTAATTCCCGCAATCAAACTTAAAGGAGTCGCAGGGAGTGAATTAGCGAGGGGAAGAGGAGGCGGAAGAGGTAGAGAGAAGGCAGGAATTAGCAACTCTTCAGAGAGTTGCAAGGCCAAGAAATTTAACTCTGGTCCCTATTGCTGCTTTAGGCGTTTGGATGATGCATCTTTCGCACTCATTTTCTGCTGCTGTGCTATACATGATAGATATTGTGTTTAATTTCATTTGCTTAATCAGTAGTTCAGTCATCTAGAGTATAACACTGTGTTCAGTGTCCTTGATTAATTTATCATGTATATATGCAGCATGAGGCAGGCCATTTATTTTGCCATGTTTTCTTTACATCTCATCTAAATAGAATTACATACTTAGTTTTGAACTCAATGACTAATGAACAATTCTCTGCTGTCTCTCTACACCACAATTCAGCTTCTGAAATTCACTTTTTTCAGTGCCACATGAAATCAAAAGAATTAGATTACATTGCTTTGTTAATATATGGCGGTCATCTCACATTGAATGCAAATCCGTATGTATCCAAAGCAAGCGCATTCTTTTTGCTGAAAACATATGGTTACCGGAAGTAAGGTTTAGGATTCAAATCCAATCTATCAGCAGCAAAGCCATCAGATACACTCCCACCTCCCAATTCCACTGATAACCGTCACACTCAGATGCTGAGCCAGAGTAAATGTCAAATGCTATCTGCTGTTTGTTCTGTAGCTCCAGGTTCTCTCCTGCTCAATCAACCCAAAGCCAAGGCCAACAGCTTCACATGAAGCCAAATCTGTTTCAAATCCCCTGAAACTAAGGGGTACCCTACCAACCTGGCAACACCTTTGAAAGCTTTGGGAATTGGCTGGCTGGCTGTGTGAAGAGATGTTGAAAGGCGATTTATTTTCATGACCAAGAGGAACCCATTGGTATGTGGATTCCAGCTGGCTGAGCTGTGTGAGCTTTGGCTCTGAGGGTTTGTGTGTGAGCATGCTGGACGTTTGGACAGAGAGAGAGAGAGAGAGGGGTCGCATTTATGAAAAAAAAACAACAACATTGCATCAGTTACGGTGGTGAAGCTTGTAAAGTGGTTGGTATATTATTGTTGGTCAAGGTGGTTGTAGGTCTCTCATTCTCTCATGTTAAATTGTCACAGGCAGAGAGAGCAAACCATACAAAGCACAGACATCTGGTCCAAGGACATGGGCTGACTTCAGCCCTCATGAATATTCCACTCTGAAGCTAAACCTGTAATTGCTTTGTGTGTGTGTGTGTGTGTGTGCGTATGAACAGGAGAGAATCAAACCAGATGAAAGTAAAGCTAATTTATGTGCCTTCTCTCATGCAGCCCTAAATGTTAATGTTCAGTACTGGGACACACAAACTTAAAGAAAAAGCAACATCTGCTGCTACAAAATATTATTAATTTATTCCTATTAAATAATTGGTAATATATTGTATTTTGACTACCATATTGTCACTGCTTTGTTGTCCTTGTTTCTCCCTTCTATAGTTAAGACTCTGTTCTTTAGCAATGCAAAGCTTGTAGCCTAAAGACATGCAGAAAAATAGAAACAGATAAATAAATAATAAATAAATAAATAAATAAATAAATAAATAAATAAATCACCTGGAGAAATAAAATGTTTTGGCCTGAATGAATGACGACCCACTTAGAAAGCTGAAGCTGTGCTTTGTATACTTTGTAGAAGTTGATGGCAGTTGGAGACCATACTACTTCCATCTCATCTACATGTTCTACATCTGGTGAACATTAACCATGCAGGATTCGCCTTTATTAGGGGCAAATTAGATTCCTGGGGTTTTGCATCTGTTCCTGGAGAAATAAAATGTCACCACCTGCATTGCTCTGCTGCTTCGACTGCATATGCAGTACCTTCAGCTCATTGTGTTATTGTTCCTTTAACCAGATATTTTACCATTGTGCATCGCATAGTTTAATTCAGTGATCTCCACCCCTGTTCCTGGATATACATCTTCCTACAGAATTCAGTTCCAACCTGAATCCAACACAGCTGATCCAGTTAATCAAGTAGACTCATTAAATTAAGCAGTGTGGTGGTATAAGATTGGACCGGAATCATATATGAGGTTACTGTAGCTCTACAGGAACAGGGTTAGTGATCCTGGACTCCATAAATTGGACCAAATATGCTGGGCCTCATGTAGAGTGGCTTTTTTGGCTACAGTACACCCTTTTAAAAAAATCTCCAAAGACAAGTATTCCTTTTCCAGACTAAAATCTTCTTCTTCTTCTTCTTCTTCTTCTTCTTCTTCTTCTTCAAATGATTGGTTCTATTTAAAAAGCTTAGCTTGCCTCAAACCCCTACAACCACATCCTCATTGGTTCCCCAAGGAGTGATTTCATTCGTCATAATAATTAAAATATGATTAATAACATAAAAAATAACAATGTTTTTTGTTAGAGGAAAAAGAAAAATCATATGCTGTGTAAACCAATAACAACAACAACAACAACAACAACAATAATAATAATAATAATAATAATAATAATTAATGTTATTGTTATTATTATTAGTAGTAGCAGTATTAGTATTATTAATATTATTATTAAGTAGCAGCAGCAGCAGTAGTGGTAGTAGTAGTAGTAGTAAATGTTTTATTTTTTTATAAGGAATTACAAACATACTGCACACTATATAAACCAAAAATAACATAATGATTAATAAACTTAAAAAAAAAACATTGTAAATAAATAAAAAAAATTAAATAAATAAATAAATAAATAAATAAATAAATAAATGAATGAATAAATGAATAAATCTGCAGAAAACAATCTGTAATTCACAGTTCTAAAAATGAACTCTGATTTGGTTCCCTGGCTGCTGTCCACATTTCTTCTACACAACTATGATGTGTGCCAACATAATGTGGGTCCACTTCTATTCTCCTCTGCAGCTTTTGGCACAGTATTAGTTGTAATAGTAGTAGTAGTATTAGTTGTAATAGTAGTAGTAGTAGTAGAAGTAGTATTGTATGGTACTGTGGCTCAGTGGGTAGCATTGTCGCCTCACAGCTCCAGGGTCCCCGGTACAAGTGGCTTTCCTCAGGTCAAAAAAACAAAACAAAAACATGCTGTTAGGTGAATTGGCTTCCCAAAATTGCCCTTAGGTGAGAATGAATGTGCATGGTGCAACGAGATGGACTGCCATCCCTTTCAGAGTGTACTCCCGCCTCCCACACAGCGTTCCTGGGATCGGCTCCGGATCCACCGTGACCCTGACCATGGATGAAGCGCATACTGAATTATTCTTAAATGACCGGCAGCAAATGCTTTGATGCCCTAAAAACAATATTTTAATGCAATGATTCCTTATATATTGCAGAATACAATATTTATGCAATATCAGTTACAAAATTAAGAGATTATATTAAAGAAAATATAGAAAGAGAGATGATTTGTTTGTACATGTACATCCATTTCCTACACATTTGTCTTGAAACTAGAGGTATTTTTTGAGTTTAAAGTTGGGTTTTCTTTTTTGACTGGTCCTGTTTTGTCTTTTGTAAAAGGTGCATGTTTTTTCAGTAAGCCACTTTAAATCTGATTTCCCGCATGATTACCCGCTACCCTTAAGAAACAAAATGCGTTCAGTAATAAATCTGGTTCTGATGCTCAGGTACTTTTACTTAGTTAATCATTAAATCCATTTTTAGTCATATTAGTAGTTCTATGTACATTAAATGAAACTTAAATTAATTAATTGAAATTTGATATTTGTATTACTTTCCCTTTTCTACACAGTACACTTTTTTAGTACCCCTTTAGAGCTATTAAAATAACTTTCATTTCACACAGTCCTCCTCCATATTGACTGCGTCATGCTTTACCTCAATATGCACGCTCTATCCTGATCCCCAAATGTCACCATGGCCCAGCCTTTTTGCATTCCATCCCCATACCTCTCATTACCCAGCAAGCACTGCAGTCAAAGTCAGTGATTCATACTTGTACTCGTGCTCCAGCTGATGGTGGTGATGGAGTGTGTGATGGGAAGTCACCTTATAAACCAACCCCCTCTCAACCAGTTCAGAATTCTTAACAGAGAAAAAAAAAACATATAGCAGTGAATAAATAATGCGGGACTGCACACATCCTTGCTTAGACTATGAAATAAAAATTACCAGAATGTCTAATAGATATGTAATAGATATGTAGCAATTACACTGAAATCTATTATAGCACGATAAATCTTGTTGAACAATCCACCACAATCCTGATCAGGAAGATACTGTTACTGAGGATGAACGAATGAATGAATGAATGAATGAATATCATCAGGACGTAATGCAAGCACAAACTGCAGACAAATGGCTAATTTTCAAATCATTTGACATCATCATAAATGTAAATCATTGACATCATACCTGCAACCAGCACCTACAACAGTCTTAAAAATGCCACACTTGTTAGCTCACCAGTCCTTGATGCAGATGTTAGCCGATGACATAAAACACTATGAAATGTGAAGTCTTATTTGTTTATGTTGTTTCTTTTCACCACACCAGACTGAAATGAACCCCTGTTCAAAAGAACTAATGCAATCACTTTTGATAGAATTCAACCCTTAATATGTTTAGCAAAACTTAGGATTTAGAAAACCTACATTAATTCTGGCATATATCATGTAGAATAGTACAATTTAAATTGGAAAGAGAAGTATCATAATGTCAGCTTTTCACAGATATCCTCCACACTATTCAATTCAATTTTGTTTGTATCATTTTTTTTTGCTATAACATGCAATTACAATAGACATTGCACAAAGCTGCGTGTGAGAAAGCTTCTCAGGAATTAAAGTATGAAATTGCTTCAGCAGCAGCTATATGATAAGGTAATGACGGTTTGAAAATGACTTTTTGTACAATTTGTATTTTATTCACAAGAGAAGGACAGCCTTGGAAAATATCAGCTGCAAGGCAGGATGACTAGCGTGCAATGCCAACATGGTTCAGACTACTGTAGAGTGGTCAGTGTGGCCTGACATGCCCTGTGGCACAGGGGCAAAGTGCCAGACTCAATGTGCTTGAATAGATCCCACCCCTGTGCTTGAGCTTCGACCTTTACAGGACATTCAGGCAAACTGTGACTTTTAGCCTGTGACAGGCCTCTCTGGCCAGAGGACACTGACACCACTTAACATATTAAAAAGTAGCAGGGGCCTTTGTTTTGGTTTAGATGTTCCCTTGGAGTGCCATCTAGCTGGCATTAGAGTAGCTCCCATATGACTAAGAAGAGATTGGGTTACAGACTTTTGTATATACACATACATGTTTTATGTTCACACAAAACAATAGCATCTGCAGGCTTTTAATATCTCCCTCATGCTCAGTTTTAAGGGCATGCATTGTATACACACACACACACACACACACACACACACACACACACAAACTTGACAGGTTGCAAATGCCCTGCAGTAGAGACTGAAATGAGGGAAGCTCTCGGAATGGAGTCATTGTGGAATCGTTAAAATGCCCACTATTTAGTTTCATCCTCCATAGCAGGGAAAAACAGACAGAGACGAGACAAATAAACATTCCAAAAGGCAGTTAAATGGTGACTGTACAGTGTTAAGCATAAAACATAATGTGCCTTCTATCAATTATTAAAGTCCCAGAGGCATACTAACACAAAGTGGATTTAAAATGCCCATGAATCCCCCCTCAACCCTTCTTTAACCCTCTCAACCACTTATCCCCATTGTCACTCAGCCCATTTCCACCTCTTATGTATGGTATTCTTTCTCCTCTTTTCTAGTTTTTCAAGACAGGCTTTTAGATTTTGCCTTTTACTTTCACAAGAAGATGCCATTTCACAGACATTGCAACCGACCAATACAATGTTTACTCAGCACTTTTTAAAAACAAAACTCATTGAATAACTATCTAAGACATTACAGAAGTGCCAATAGCTAGTGAGATCCCAACCTTTAAGATTCCGAAGCTTGTGGCCAGAAAAGTGAACAGTAAGTATCAGATGCTCTATGGAAGAGACTGACGAAGAGACTACTCTTGCATCAACCCTATTTTTCATTATGACATTACGATAAAACAAATATAAGACTATTAAGGTTATTTTTTAGACAATTTTAGTAATTCCATGCTTAAAATGGCCTGGGTGTGTTGTCAGATAATCTTGCTTCTTCCAGAAATGAATTCTTGGTATAAGCATAGGTATCTGCCAATAGAGAAAGAAAATTTCAAGCTTGAAATATGTTTTATTAGATAAAACATTATATAAAATTTGCCTTTATTAAAAAAAAAAAATCACTTGATAAGGTATAATTTTATGCAATTTAACAATGTAAAATGTTATCATTAAAAGATGTCCCAGACACATTGGATTCCCTTCTTAGCAATTTTAGCAAGAGCTCACTATATGCATTACGGGTGTACAGATGACTTCCCCATAGTCTTAAACTTCTGTAGATTTAATGGTAGTGCTGTAGCTGCAACTGTGGTGGTTTTCTTCATTCTGACAGGGTTATAGCAGTAAATAAAGTCTGTGAAAGGAAGGTTATGAAAGTATACAGGCAGATAGTAAAATCTGATTCAACATCCATAGTAATTATAATGAATAATCGCCGTCTAACTTCAGAGAACTTTTGCCTGTGGGTATTGTAATACCATCTCCTACGATTTGGCTGTCATGACTGTGCCAGTGGAATAGGATAATATTCCTTATCTGAATGTTCATTGCTTCCATTATTAGACTCTAAGTAACCCTTCATTCCTTTTGACGGTCTGTGCCCGTAACTTATTCTAATAATTCTCTCTAATGAGCTCTCTCAACTTTCTCAAGTCAAGACATCGCATGTAGATGCCCAGGTTGATGAAATGCCAGGACATAAGATTAATGTGCAAAGGACTCTGAGCTTAGTTTGTCAACACTCTGAGCAGGAAGCATGCTCCAGATGGGCTTCATGGGGCACTGCCCAAGACAGTGGCACTGCCCCCTCTGAATGTGTGCAACATGCTGTTTCCTGCGACTGGCAGTCTCTCAGAAGATTTCTGGAGGCTGTTGGACATGTCATCATCTGCCTCAGTGGCCAGCCTGTTAGCTCTTGGTGATTAGGACCAGGTGGGATGTCTTGATGCACCTGTGGAGTCGGTCTGTTCTCTGAGAAAGTGAACACAATGCTGTGTGTGAGTGTGTGTGTTGCTAAGAATAGGGACACTTCCACCATCTGTTGTCTCCGAACAATTCCTCTAGCCAGTAGGGCCATAGGGCACTGCTGTGTTGTCAATTGCTTTGAGCTTCTCGTCAACCAGGTGGCTTTCTGTAATGCTGATTAATTTGTTGGTTTTGGCAATTGCCTGGCTTATGTTGTCATCCGTGCTAATCCAAGGCATGGCCCAACTTGATGGTTCAAGCTGTGATTAGTAAATGTCTTGCAGGTCTGTCCCGGCCAGGGACAGATGCTGCATGTTTTGGTCACTGCTCTTGTGTAGCTGTTGAGAAATAGGTTCATGTTGAAACCATGGTGTCTTGCTGGCAGTAATTTGATTGATCCCGAGTTTGAAAATAAAACAAATGCACAAATGCAGAGCAGATTACTAGTTCATCAAAAATGGTTTTCTCTAAACTGTGGAAGAGTTGGCGAGAAAGTTATGAACAAAAAAAACTTTTAAATCCAGAATAAAATGTACTTATTTAACCTGGTCGGTTTGTATTAAGTCATTCTATTTATTTATTTATTTATTTGTTTATTTATTTTATAGACAATATGGCCACCACAAACTATGAAAATCACATCCCCTGTTCATGCGAAGAACAAAAACAAACAAACAAACAAAAAACTTTAGCTCCACTCTTTTGAATTTGAACTCATTTGCATAATATGCAAAACATACAGTACGTTTGTGGTCCTAGTCTTTCTCGTTTAAGAAAACTGATTGGGGTCAAATTGCTTAACAGTGTCTGAGCCTCAAAACATCTAGACATTTCCAAACCATCTGTTTTTGTGAAAAGCCAACAAATTCTTTCAGGGTGGATCTTATTTTACCACAGCTCTAACTCATTAAAACATATTCAGGACACAATTTTAATGAAACATGCCAAAGTTTTTAATGTTGGTGGCATGGTGGGTGGTAGTAGCTCAGTGGTTAAGACTGTGGCCTTCTGGTCAGAAGGTTATGAGTTCAAATCCCAGCACTGCCACTGCAAGGCCCTTAATATGTTGGTAGAAATGAGGGTTGGTCTTGTACAAATGTAAGTTGCTCTGGGTCTGCCAAATGCTTTAAATGTTAATTTGTAAAATCAAAACAATATACTGTACTGTACACAACTGGTGTGTGTTGTTTGACACATCAAAAACACAGTTGGCATATCACTCAGTTCTTGTTGAACAAGGTGTCACCTTCCAACTTCTGGGTCATGGGTTTGATTCTTGCATTGTGCTGAATTATACTGTCAGTCCATTAAGATGTCTATAAAACATGTACAACCAGTCTATGGTGGATAAGATTGCCAGTGTGTCAGTTTTTTCTTTTGAATTTTTGAACCATGACATTTTTTGCCAATTCCAAAGTCATGGCTTTGCACCTCACATGCAAACAAAATGCACCCCCCCCCACCCCCCATTGCATTGCTGCATCTTCAACAAATCCAAAAATAACTGCAGAAAACCTGTTTGATTTCCAGCTATAACATAAAACATTGCCCATATGTATTTCAATCAGTGCTGTCAGCCACAAACTCGCATTACATCCTACTGTTTCCTGTAGCTCAGTGTGTTGGCCGTCAGACTTCCAATCAAAATGTAGGATTTGATTCTATGCTGACTAAAATGTGTGTCTTTAGAGAAAAGGGAAATTTACTTTTGGAAGTGGGTTGGATGGCTGTGCAAGTGTATGTAACCTTCTGAATTAATTATGCATTTTGAATAATTAATATTAATTGCATCTTTGATATCTCACAAACACTATAGTGCTTGGACCCCGATGATCGCTGCGTGGGGTTTTATTATTATTATTATTATTATTATTATTATTATTAAAGCACAAAACTTTGTAAATAGTACAACTGAAAGACACAACGGCAAGTATTTTCATTAACAAACAGCACATATACAGTAACTTGGGTATGTCTGCAACAATATTGCAGATACACGGGAAAATAATACATAAGATGCTAAGTTTTTCCATATTTCTCTTTGTTTTGTTTCCATGGTTCATGTGAAGGTGGGTTTAACTAAATAAAACCAAATAGGCAAAAATGAAAAACTCATTGTTTCCTCCCTAGGAGAATGAGGATTATTTGTTTCCATGTTTGAACAAATCTGCTGTTGCAGTAGGCGATGCATTGGGTGGAGAAGCACTTAACCAAGCATTTATCCAGAGGGACCATGAGAGGTGCGGCTTATTATTTATTTACCTCTGGCGCAAGAGGCTCCTTACTGGAGGAGTGGGATGTCTTGTAGCCTGCAATGATAGCAGCAAACGATAACTAATATATTCTCTGCAGGTCTTTCACTCTATTCTTCTGTTCAGTTGTGTGGCTTTTTTAAAAAAAAAAAAAATCTGATCTTTGAAGTTAGCATGTATCACATGAGTATTGCAACAAGTACTGTATAGTGCAATGGATTTTCTATCTAGTATCTACATTATTCTTCAGTCTGGGGTATTCGAGGTGTTTCATATGTCTCTCATTAGCATAAGCCACTTGTCTAATGCACTTAAAATGTATCATCCTAGTAAAAAAAATATTATCCTAGAAATGTCCTCCATAATGTTGTTGTTAATCATCACTATAGACGCACAAAGTCCACCCCTGCAGTCGACCATAAATCTTTAGTAACTGCCTCATGTATGACACAGTTATTCATGCACATGTGTCTAAAGAGGGAAATGTTCTCTATGAGACTACGTGCAGTGGGTCTGCCAGTTTAAATTAAGATGCAACTTTGTCATTTTCCACTATAGAACATTTTATTCTAAATGTTCCAAAAAGTCACCTTGACAATTACATGCCAACGTTCGCACAGGGACAAGCGCACACACACACACACACACACACACACACCCATGGGCAGAGGCATTGATCAGTAAACAGATAATGTTATTTTTCTGCTTATAAGCACCTCTTTTCACAGCTGAAGTAATTACTCCTGGCAGATCTGAACTGAGGCAAGAAAACACATCTAAAGCGGATAAAAAAAGCTCACTATGGAGAGAGATAATCATTAGGAAAGCGATTTTGCTGTGCTTAAAGATAACAGTGGCAGCGTGAGCTTGTGTGTGTGTGTGTGTATCTGTTACCCCTAGTGAGACACACCCTTATTGGTTAAGCAAAAAGATGTTTAATTAACAGTGACAGTGGTTTAGACCATGCACACAAATAAAAATACATATTTATGGAAAATTATGTATAAGGGATAAGCCATGAAAATAATTGCTGCCTTTACTTATCAATTTATTTGGGGTGGTTGCCCACCAGAATCCTTATCTAAATTCATTATGGGCTTGGCGTAAGCATAAAAACACACACAACCACACACACACACACACACACACACACACATACACAAACAGAGCGTTAGTGACATGACACCTTTATGGACAAAAATATATAGGACAATTAAAATAATAATAATAATAAACAGTTGTAACTTGTAATTCTGTCCAGAAACTCAACCCTCAACTGAAAACTCCTACTCGGGAACTCAGGGTAGTCTTCTCAATCACGAGTTCCTCTGAGTTCAGTGAGTCATGTCAAATCAACATGGCTGCTCACAGCATCAGAAGTAAACAAAGCAGCACTTCTTACCTTTAAGTGAGTTTTACTGTATATACAAGTATCTGCTGTAGATCAATCAACATACACACATTCGCTTATATAAATCACTCATCACAGTTAGCTGGCTAGCTTGTTGCTAACAAAACAAGAACATGGAGGCATCCATGTTTTGTTTTGCTTTGTTTTTTTTTTCTTCACTTTATGCCTTGAATGCACAGAGGTCGAAAATTATATCATTCCGAGCTCCAACTTCCCACTTCTGAGGTAAGTCGAATACAGCTTGATTCATTCTCTCTCTCTCTCTCTCTCTCTCTCTCTCTCTCTCTCTCACTCTCTCTTATTCCCACTGTTAGTCTGGAGCAGCATGTGTTTTGCTCCCAGAGCTGTAGACAGAAGGGCAGGGCAACCAGAGGGAACGTGTGCAGTGGGAGTGCAATCTGTCTGTCTTAGCTGAACTCCTCCACCCAGGACAGACCCAGCTGATGGAGATCTAATCACCGGGGGCCATTGAGGATGTGATGATGATCTGGTCCGCAGATGATAACAGCATGCAAGAGGTGTGGCATGTCGTGTCCAGGAGGATAGCCACAGGCAGTGAAGGAGCTCGCTATGGAAAAATGCTATTTTTAAACACACAGATATCCCTCCATTGCACACATTATGATACTCTCATACAAAATTGGGTTATGTTACATTTTATCATGTCAAATGACTTAAAAATAAAAATGTTTACAACGTTATTTTATTTTTGGGGTTATGTTCCCATATGGCATATCCCATATTTTCTGATATGCAGATATACACGTTGTATATATACACTATTTAACTCCTTGTAACTCTTGTTCTACTTTTAAACTGGTCTATGCTTACTTTCTTTCAAAATCTATCCTTTTGTCTCGCTGAAATATGGCAGTTGTATTTTAATTAGAGGTGGGAATTTACATTGAGATTCAATGATAGCCTCAAGCTTGCCGTGAGATCGCTGTGGATGGGATCACACAGATAGCCTAATGATTGCACTTGCTAAATATAGTTTACGCTCAAGTCTCATTCATTATACAGTCAATAACTTTACTTGGATACTATAGACTTAAAGCTAAACCTTGAATAAAATTAAAAAAAAAAAAGACTCTGATGTTCATACTGAAGATGCTTTTAACACACTTAACGCACTGTGTTACTGTAGCTGAATACTGATGTGTCAATTGTTAAAAGTGCTAAATAAATACATTTTAATTAAATTGAATTGAACATTTAATCTTAACTGTCATGGCACATACCTCATATTCTTGGCCTGAATGTGTACTAAAACTGACTCTTCCTCACTTCCTAAATTATTTGTCCACTCTCTCATCCTCACTATTATTATCAGATATATAAATAAAATTATTATTATTATTATCCCAAACCATTCCCTTCATACTCTGGTCATACCACAGAAAAAAGACATGTAACCAGTTGTTTTGCAAGCTGCATAAAAGTGTAATAATGTATACATTCTTTTTTCATTTTTCTTTCTTTCTTTGTTTTTGTTTGAAAAAGAATTTGCAAACAGAACAGTACTCATATCAACTTTAATGCAAAATGCCCTCGGTAAAATGTTTTAATATGCTAGAGTAAGCAAAGACTTTTATAAAATGAGGTGTCTCCTTTGCCTCTCTAGAAGGCATGAACTCTACCTAATCCGAAAAAGAATGTCGCTAATTGTAAGTGTTGCTAATTTTCTAACATTAAGTGGCTACATATTGTACTTGACTAAGTTAGCCTGTTTTCTTTGCTAATGTCAGGTTACACTAGCATTGATTCCAGTATCAAACGTAACTAGCTAGCCAGTAAGTCAAATTTGAGCTAATGATAATATTGATCAAATACAAGATATGTTACTTCTGATTACTTCATTAGCAGTATGTAGTGTTAGTAATGCACATGGCCAGCAAACCTACACAGATTGAATGATGTTTCCAGGCAAAACAGCATAGTTCCTTTAAATAAAAAATCATCTTCTAACAGTTTTAGATACACAATATTTTTTTTACGTGACTTAAAAAAGTAAAACGTGAGTTAAAAAAGTAAAACTTCTCAGTGCTTTTTCCACCCCTGTGTTTTTTTTTTCTAAAAAAAAAAAAAGCTATATATATTTTTTAAAGCAAGATTTAAACAATTTCAAATTATTCTTTACATGCCAAAGATATTATTAGTATTTTTTGTGTGTAGTATAACAGAAATTTACAGAGCTTTTATGAGAATGGCTCAAAATAATGTTCAGTCTGAAAAAGAGGAGGACTGTGGGAGATTTCTAAATCTTCTAAAACCTCTTCATCCAGGTACATAATTGGTACAACTAAAACCTACTTACTGTTAACAGAAAGATCAGTGAATAGGTTTTCTTTAAAAACTCAAAAGAAACCGAGATAAATGGTATGTTACCGTAGCACATATTTACAGGGCGAAGAAAAAGATGGACAGGTTTAAAGACAATGAAATATTCCAAATAATAGCTAGAATATTGCCCTGTGATTTATTACCTTCTTACCTTAGGTGTAGTGTGTAAGTGGCAGAAATCTAAGAGACAGTGAAATTCTCTAACCACTGTTTATTACATAATTTGAGAGACAAGCTCCAAATCCTAGCTTAAATAACAATTTTTATTTTTCATTTTCTGTAGCTCGGCTATTGTGGATGCAGCCATGGTTGGTTTTAATATGGTCTCTTTATGCTATGTGGCTGAAAGTCATGTTTTCATATTAAGCTGATATTTGATCCCGTGGGACAGCATGTATTTTTGATGCCTCACAGCTTCAGAGTCTGGGATCAAATACTAAACTCTCCATTACTCTCTGTGTGGAATTTCGTGTGCTTTCCCTGTCTCCATGTAGTTTTCCTCCAGGTACTCCGGTTTCGTCCCACGCCCCGATAACATGCCAGTAGGTAGACTGGCTATTTTAAATTGCCCCATGTGTGAATATGTGTGTGCATGGTGCTGTGCAGTGGATTGAAGTCCTCTCTATGGTGTATTCCCACCCAGTGTTGCACACCCAGTGTAACTGGCTCCACCATGACTCTAACCAGGTTACTGAAGATAAATGAATGAATCAATGTTACATACAGTCAGGTTTATAAATATTTGGACTTTGACATAGTTATTGTTATTTTAGCTGTCTACCTCAGTATATCAGAGTTGAAATTAAATAATGACCCAAATCAGGTGAACAGTGTAGGAATTACAGCACTTTTAATATGTGGTTCCCCCATTATAAGGGACCAAAAGTAATTGGATAATCTAAATGAAATGGTCATTTTTAATACTTGGCTGCAGATCCTTTGCAGTCAATGACTGCCTGAAGTCTGTAACCCACACATCACCAGACGCTGGGTTTCTTCCTGCTGATGGTCTGCCAGGCCTTTAGAGCAGCTTTCTGCACTTTCTGCTTGTTCTTGGGGAATTTTGCCTTCTGTTTTGCCTTCAGCAAGTGAAATACGTACTCGATTGGATTCAGGTCAGGTGACTGACTTGGCCATTGCAGAACTTTCCATTAAATACTCTTTGAGTTGCTTTTGAAAAATGCTTCGGGGTCATTTTCCATCTGTACTTTGAAGTGGCATCAAATGCATTTTGTGGCATTTGCCTGAATGTGAGCAGAAAATATAACCCTATACACTTCAGAATTCATCCTGCTGCTTTTATCAGCAGTCACATCATCAATAAATAAAAGGGAACCAGTTCCACTGGCAGCAATACACTTCCATGCCAAAAGATGATGTGGTGTGCTTTGGATCATGAGCAGTTCCTTCCCTTCTCCATACTCATCTGTTCCCACCATTCTGGTACAAATTAAAAGATGTTTTTGGTAATTTCTAATCTGGTCTTCCTGTTTTTGAGGCTTGCCAGTGGTTTACATTTTGTGGTAAACCCTCTGTATTTATTCTGTTGAAGTCTTTTCTTAATTGTTGACTTTGACACAGATGCACTTTGACCCTATTTCCTGGAGAGGGTTCTTGATCTGGCCAACTGTTGTGAAGGAGTTTTTCTTCACCAGGGAAAGAATTCTGTCATCCACCACAGTTGTTTTCCATGGTCTTCCGGGCCTTTTGGTGTTCCTGAGCTCACCAGTGCATTCCTTCTTTTTAAGAATGTACCAAATAGTGGATTTGGCCACACCTAATATTTTTGCTATATCTCTGATGGGTTTGTTTTGATTTTTCAGCCTTCACTGGCAGTGACAGCTCTTTGGACTTCTTATTGAGAGTTGACAACAACAACAACTCTAGACCTACTATAGATCTAGTGAAATAATGAGGGGATGTGATCGGGGGACACATAAAAATTTTTTTTTCCATATAATTATATTATGGCATTGCCTGTTCACAAGAGGAATGACATAATGATCAGATTAGTAGTAAAACTTTTCCCCCATCAAGCAATCATGAGTAATTCTTATAAGGATAGTACTGTAAAATTTGCAAATAGAGCAGGCTCAGTTCTGCCTGGTACTACATATACGGTAAGGCTCTGGTGACCTTTCAAAGCAATAAGCTGAGGTTTTAATATGGGTATGAACAAGCTGCACTGTGTTAAACACACATGCTCATCTATATTGTCTACACATGACTTGTCACACTCTAAGTTGTTTCCGACAATCCAGAATTGTCTGAAGACATTTTTTTGCAGAACAGTTGATCATATGCCTTGTGTTATCTGCCAAAACAGACAGACAGGCTGCTCTGTTTGAGTCTTCTTGTTCTCATCTTTTGTGAATGTGTGTGCGTGCGCGCGTGTGTGTGCGCGCTCCAGTTGTACAGCATGCCAAATGTACAAGTGTGACTGAGGAGTATAAGGTCTATGCTTGTGTTTGCATCCTTGGTCTTGTCAGATTTTTGTGTGACTTACAGTGCTGAGTGTACAGTGTGTGTGTGTGTGTGTGTGTGTGTGTGTTTCTGAGTGATTCCTTCAGCAAGAAGAGATTCACATGCCTATTATACAGTCACCAGTCTGAACAACCCGTTAACACCACTGCCAGTTCTCTGCCAGTTCTCTCTCTCTCTCTCTCTCTCTCTCTCTCTCTCCATCAGCTTACTACTCTCTATGTAATTTTCACTGCTTAAAGAGCATATACATACTATACTCCTGTGAACAAAAGTTTCTAAGCACTTCCTATATTATGGTTTCAGTTGTTCATTTGGCAGATGTTATTATCCAAAGCAGAATCCAAACTGAGCATCTAGCCATTAAACTGCTGCAGAACTAATTTTCCACCAGTTGATCACAAACAAGTATGACTTAGTTGTAGGAAGAACAGAGAAACACAGTGCAAGTTTAACACACACACACACACACACACACACACAAAGTAATTATGAAGGTTGGAGTAAGTTCCAGTTCTCAGGAGTTTTACAAACACTAGCCACAGAGCAGTCAGTTAAAACAAATAGCTTTATTCAGCATTGTCTTTGTTATACAATGTTTTAACCCTCAGATGTAGAAGGAAGACAAACTAATAGAATTCCACTATAATGACAAAATTGTAATCATTTTTTTATTTTTGCAAATGCTGAACCCTTATACTGAACTGCACTAGGCAATATAAAAAGTTTAAAATGTAACCTCTGTTTCTTTACTTCTATTTAGTAACATGGACTTTTCACTTCATACATTTCACAAGAACAGTGAATGCCATATTTGGACCATTTGGACAATGAGCCAATCTCTACAGTCTCTAGCCTATCAACATGCACACTCAAACAAGTACAAAATTGCTGTAAATTTTTCCTTCTGACTGTCTCCAGTATCAAAACTGGTGCAACAGAAACGCATTTGTCCTATCGCCTGGAGATCACAAATTCCAATCCTGACAATCCCAAGTCCACGAAATTGGCCATGCTGTCTGGTTGGGAGGGATGGCATTACTCTCTTTCCCCTGTCATTCACAGTGATACTAGCTAATTGTGGGCATCTGTGCACTAATATATGTTTAAGAAAGCAGATAGCGCTTTGCCTAGTGATGCAGCATCAGTCTGATGAGAAAACGGAATTAGGCAGAAAATTTCGTTTTATTCGCTTTAGTTTAGCCAATAAACTCATATATAGTAGTACATGTTGATAATGCTGTCTATCAAAGTTGGTCTATGGATGTGATTTTTGGAATACTTTCTATTGTGCAGTTTTTGTGCTTTATGTACTTGTGTGCTGTCTTGTATGTTGTTGCACTGCTCCCTCGCACATCTGGGGTTGGGGGTTCGAATCCTGCCTCCACCCTGTGTGCTCAGAGCTGGTATGTTCTCCCCATGCTTCAGGGGTTTCCTCCCCCAGTCCAAAGACGTGCATTGTCTTCTTCATTACATTATATTGTTCTTTCTTCATTACAGGATTTCAAAACCCACCTTAAAAAAACCCATCTTTTTCTTTCTTGTTTTTCTGATCTCTGACTGTATGATCTGATTCATGCCGTGGATTTCTTGTTCATTTCCTTTTGTTCTTTGTCTGCTGTCATGTTTATCTATTTCCATATTGTAAAGTGACCTTGAGTCTGCAGAAAGACGCTATATAAAATAAAATAATTATTATTATTATTATTATTATTATTATTATTATTATTATTGTAGGCTGACTGGTGTTTCCAAATTGTCCATCGTGTGTGTGTGTGTGTGAGTGAGATTTTGCCCTGTGATGGGTTGGCACTCGGTCCAGGTGTCCCCTGCCCTGTGCCCTGAGTCCCCTGGGAAAGAATCTAGGCTTCCCTGCAACCGTGTATGAGCAGTATGGAAAAGGGACGGATACTACATGTAAACATTGACATGAAAGCAGGGGTGGAAAACACTTGAGTAATTGTACTTTGTTAATATTTATGTGGGGTCTTTATACTTGAACACTTCTACTCTTACTTAATTAAGAAAAAAACACACCTTTTACTCCTTACATTGATATTTAGACCTAAGAACTCATTACACCATTACAAAGGTCTCCTCTTATCCAGACAATGACTGTATGCTATAGATCAATTGAATGGGCTCAGTTTAGCATCCAATCAAGTTCATCAATGTAGAAAAAAAAAACGATCATGAATCGTATCAATGCATTACCTACTTTGACCTTCTCATGCTCCACACCCTAGTTAGCTCTACAGCTACCCGTGTGCGTTTGAAGATGTATAAGCCTGTGATGTGATGAACATGAGGATGAGCGCCCCTGTCGCTACCACAATAAAATGTTTCAATATGCTGGAGTGAGCAAAGACTCTTTTGCCTCCTTAGAAGGCGTGAACTCCATCTTATAATTTGCTAACATTAACTGGCTATATTTAACTAAGTGAACATGTTTTTCTTGCTAATGTCAAGTTAGACTAGCATCGATTCCAGTAGCTAACGTAATTGGCTAAGTAGCAATTCACAGGCTAGCTAATGGTAAATATTGCTTATTTACAGGTACTGAATGGTTCAGTATCAAACCGCATAGCATTAGTCATGCATATGATAATGATAATCAGCTTCTAACAGATTTCGATATGGAATTATAATAGTAGTGCCAAATGGTGTGGAACTACACTACCCATCAGCCCCAGCACATCACATGACCAAGTCGCATGCCTCACTAATCACTCTCACCTGTGTAGCGTTATGGCTTGTTAGCACTAAATCTTTAAGTTCCATTCTTTCTGTTTGTCAAGCTTTCGTTGTTGTCATTTGTTGTGTGCCACATTGTCGCTTATAGGCTGTATGGTTTTTGCCTCATATCCATGTTGATGGTTCTTGCTTTCACGGTTCTTTGTACTTTCCACAATAAAATGCCTGCACTTGCATCCACCTCCACCCTCCAATTCCTGACAGTAATAAGTTACTTATCATGTCAAAACATTCAAATCATCAATTAAAAATATTTTTAATACTTAAGTATATTTAAACATTTTGACTTTCACACATTTGTGACTGGATACTTAGAACCTTTAATTGAGATTTTGACCCATTATTTGTACTTTCTTTTTTAAGTATAATTTCTCACTACTTTTAACTAAAACTTTTAACTAAAGACTTTTAACTAAATATTCATCCGTCCTCCTATACATGTATAAATGTACAGTTTGTGTCACATAACTTTTATAGTAAGGCAGAGTATAAAAAAAAGGAATAAGATAATTCCCGAGAAGGCATTTCCTCTCTCAAACCTGACTTGTGTCTGTTACTGTGAAAAGTGTTTTTGTCTGGATTTCTTTAAGTGATGGCTTGTTTGATAAATCGGCTCAGCAGGGCTTCTAAAGCAGCAGGAATCATTGGACAGAGTTCCCCGCTGAGTACATAGACAACACTCAAATTTACACTCTGTCCAAACCACTTCCTGTGGCTCTTTGCCAGCTAAGTGGCTCGTTTGAAACATGATTTTTAATGCTAGCACATGAGAGATGGGAAAACCTCAATGGAGGCTGAATCCATTCAGTGGCGGAGATGAGACAGAACAAGAACAGGAAGTGTTGGAGCTGTCAACATTCTCCCACGACAGTGTTGTCACATCAAGGCCGAGTTAAGCGACAGCGTCAACGCCTGAGTGATGAGCTGTTCTGAATGAGAACGTCTCTCTAAGGGAAGCCCTTTATATTACCACCAGTGTTGGAGCACAAACAAAGCACGAAACAGTTGAAGGATGAAGAGGAACCTAGTTGTGAAGACTTGAAAAAAATGCACTCTCGATACCTTGTCATGATGCTGTCTCCTCTGTCACTACTGAGAATGATTCTCTCTGCCAGGACCAACGCCGCGTGGTAGCACTTCTCCTAACACAATGCTTAATTACTGGCTAAATATCAAATGATTATGGGCCAATATTTGGACGACTGGTGTGAATTAGCAGGCTGAAATGTCCTCTAAAGTAAAATACCGTCTAACAAAGGATGATAGATGACAGAGATGACAGCGCATCTATTATGAAACACTATTACAAGTGTCTATTGTCTATAATAAAACACTTAAAGGAAAATTTACCTCAAGCTTGTGTGACATAAATTGTCTGCTGATGCACTGAGCTTTCTGTAATAGTGCTGTGTTTAGAGATTTGAATGAAGCATTAGATAACACTCTCTCACTCTTCACAGCCACAGAAACACGCTTAATAGCACTACATCCAATGAAATAATAAGAGCAATAAATAAGAGAGCATGGCTAACAGTTTGTTGCTTTGTTGCTTTATCTGTCGGGCCGACACATGGCTGAATCTTGGGCGATCTGTTCTTTACAATGCTGTTGGTAGAAACCTGCACATATACATACATGCTCACACACATGCATAAATATATGTACACATACAGTACATGCGCATTAGATGCAACATTAACCAAGAAAGTTGGTCATGTACAAAATTTATGACACAAATTTGCTTGATTTAAAAAAAAAAACGAGAAAGCAGGCTTCTTCAGAAAGAAACAGTACATACATTCTGTTACATCCATCTGGTGGTTTTGCAGAAAGCCAGGTTTTATTGCCTCATCGGTCCTAAAGAGGATGGATTATATCAGTGTTTCTATAACTACAAATCACAGCTCTTCATTTGGAATAATGTTTTATGTATTTTTTAAAGATTCAGTGGCTTAGGGTTCGCACGTTTGCCGTGTACATCTGGGGTTTGGGGTTTGATTCCTACCTCCAACCTGTTTGTTCAGAGTTTGCATGTTCTCCCTGTGCTTCAGGGGTTTCCTCCAGGTACTCCGGTTTCCTCCCCCAGTCCAAAGACATGCATTGTAGGCTGACTGGCATCTCCAAATTGTCCATAGTGTGTGATTTTGCCCTGAGATAGGTTGGCACCCCGTCCAGGGTGACCCCTGCCTTGTGCCCCGTGCTCCCTGGGATAGGCTCCAGGCTCCCCGCAACCCTGTGTAGGATGGTACACAGGTGGTACAGAGGATGGATGGATGGACTTTATGCAATTTGAGATCTTGCTGAAACTTGAAAATTATAACCTGGAAGATTTCTGCAGGTGTGATATAAAAAGTACAGCAGGGGTGAGTTTAAATGACTGGAAAATTAAAGTAAAATGTGGCATGTTCCTCACAATGCTGTTCAATTTATATATCACATTGCTGGAGGCTTTTTTTTACATTTGCTTTGAATTACATCCAAAAATTGGAGCTACTTCCTAATCCGAAAAGCACATCCCGGCTCCTTCAGTAGAGTTCTTTTTATTCCGTATAAGCCTGTGCTTCCTGGCCTCAGATTAGAGAGGGAAAAATCTGCCATGTCGCCTCCTGCTATCTATTTCAGTTATCTTAAACCAGCAGCTATAATTGCATTTTCTAATCTTGTTAAGTGATTTATCTGATTTAATGTGTTTTATTGTTGTTTTGTTTCCAATCTTGCCTGATCCACGATAAACGCATAAACTACTGAAATCATCTTCTTCACAAGCCCCACCCAGACAACAACTAAGCCTCATATACTAAACCAATAGATACAAAACCCCAGTTTTCTAAAGAAAGCATCCTGATTCTTGCTTATTTATTATAGTCTGGTCTTTTGTGTATGGAGTGGGCTTTATAATTACAGACCTTATCTGTATCTGTAGTGTGTTCAGACCAAACGACTACCCAAATATGAGGGAGAACGGCACAGTAACCTTTGACCTTTGGCACTCGCCATGGAGGCGATTGCGAGGAGATGGCGGTTGTTAATTAGCATTCATCATCTTTGACTCAGCTTGAAATCCAGGAAAAGAATTGCCATGCTTGCCTTATTATACTAATTTTTTTATCTGCAGCATAACAAGCTTCTCATCTGATGCCTTCTGTCGCATGTCTCTTCTCATTGGCATCACCACCAAACTTTTAATAAGATAACACTGATGTGATTCATTATGTTTGTGTGTTGTTTGCTTCCTGTTTCTGCCTTGTTCATTTGGACACAGTCCAGGTAAATAAACACCAACAAGAAAGCAAACAAGCATTTAATTTATCTCCTTCCCCTAAAGACACAAATTCCCACTCTCCATTTCTTCGCTATTTGTGCCTCACTATTTTCTCTCTCACACACAAACACACCTGAACACATCGTGTCTGCTGTCTCTTCACAAAAAAATTGAGAAGTAGACATATTGCTGTTGTCATTTTTCACTCTTGTTCTGCTTTTTTTTTTTTTTTTTTTTTAAAAAAAAACCTTCTCTGCACGTATGCCTTCAGGGACTGAGGCACATATGCTCCCAAATAGATTTTAATTATGATCTCACGCTTTGTCTGGGGTCTGTGATTAATAACGGAGAAATCAGGCCCTAATTGTTTGTGCACGAGGAGAAGCATGTTGGAGACGGAGAAGGGAAGGGAGGGGGTGCTGTCCGCTGTGACTGCTAGCCCAGGGGGTCTGCTCTGCATCGTGTTCCTGTGGAAATTGGATTTGTTAGTGGCCGCGATGCACAAAGCTGAATCCCTCTGGCACCGCCCAATCATGTTTTTATCAGCAGGAAATGATGTAGGTGCACCGCTTCTCAATAAAGCCCCCCTCTTTCATTTACTCATTTATAGAGAGCAGTAGAGCAGAGGGCCAGCAGGAACAGAAGGAGGGGTAGGACAGAAGAGGAGGTTGGTTGAAGAGATGAGAAGAGAGGGATTAGAGATTAGAAGAAGAGGACAGGAGATGATAGGAAAAGAGAAGGAGAAAAGGGACAAGGTAAAGAGAAGAGACAAAATGAGAAGAGAATAGGTAGAGAAAAAAGATGAGGAGAGACGAGAGAAATGATGAGCATGATGAGATGAAGGAATAAAGAGCACAAGAGGAGAGGAAGAGAAAAGTAGAAGAGATGAGAAGAAAAGGGAATGAGAAGAACATAAAACGGAAAAGAAAAGGAGAGGTGAAAGGGAAGCTCGATGTAGGCATGAGGAGAAATGGGAAAGAAATAAATAAGAGATAAAAGTAAAAGATAAGAGAAGAGGAAGGGAGGAAACTCAAAACGAAGCAACAGATACAGTAGCTGTGGTACAACCAACAGAGAATTTCAGGATTGCCCATGGCAAAATGAAAAGAAAGAAAAAAACAGAATGTGGTAATGCTTTATATTCAAGTTCCCTTAGCTAACTTTTTTTTTTTTTTTTTTACTACATTCATTAATGTTAGCAAATCATAAACTTAACATTAATAAACTGTAAGCAATGATAACAATGTAACAAAGTATGTTAACACGTATGTATTTGTTTAAATGTTAACAAATTTCACCTGAATTGAACATTTCTTCAATCCATAACTAAATATAAGTCTACATAAATTAAATAACAGCAAGGTGAGAACACCTGATGCCTGGTGTCCAGATGTAAATACCAGAACTTGCTAACAACTGTAAAGGTTTGATTAATATTATTGAGGAGTTAATTTTAATCTTGGACATTGGATTATGCATGCATTGTTTATTTGGCTTATTTGTAAAAACACCAATTAATACAAGTCGTTTTTAACTCTCATTGTCAAAACACAGAGCTAGGGTGAACAAATGAAGGGTCATAATTAGCTCGGGAAAATAATTAAGCTCGTCATTGTCAGATGACAATTATGTTCACTGTTGCTGTTCTCAGAACCCTGCATTGTCCCACCATGCATCTCGACAGGAATAAAGTACACACACAGCAGAGAAAAGCCACTGGTGCTGCGAAAGCAACCTGAGGCTGATACACAGTCTGATGCCGCTGCTCTTTTCTCAGAAACATTGGGAATCTCATACTGCAGCAGTATTAACAAGAACCCATTAGACTCTGGTTTCATGATCATGAAAATGATGATGTTCTATATTTTCAGTATTTTTGTGCCCATTTGCACATGTAGGCACCAGCTGCTAAGATGTGCAATAGTAAAAATGAACTCATTATTAGGAGATGTGGTTACAGGGCTGCTGCAATATACGATCACATTGGCTCCTCTGCTTTTCTTTAAGAACTGCAGAACATTGACGTTTTCATAATAATATGTATATGCATATGATCAGATTTTACTTATCTTCCACATTTTTACAACTGTAATTATAAAGTCAGCTCGTACTGAACATCCTTTTAACACAATCAGTACTGTTTGACTTTATACTGTACAATCATGGAAGAGTAAAGGTTTATAATTCACTATCCAGTGTCGCGGAGAAGAGGATGAGTTCCCTTTTGACTCTGGTTCGTCTCATAGTTTCCTCCTCATTTCATCTCAAGGAGGTTTTCCATACCACTTTTGCCTCTGGCTTGCCTCTGGAAACGGGACTCTAAATATAAATCTGTATCTAGGTTTCTGGAAAGCTGCTATGTGCCACTGTCTATTGTTAAAAGTGCTATACAGATAAAATTTAATTTAATTTAGTTTAATTGCAGTCATTGATATCAATTTTACATCAATATTTTCAGTGAGACTTATTGAGCCTTATGCCATTCAAAGCCACAATCATAGTTAAAGCACAGGCAAGATGTCATAAATGTGAGGCTAATGCACAGGTGTAAAGACATAAATCAGAAAATGGGCAAGAGATAAATTACAAATAGACAGAATGATAGACAATAAGGCTTCAGTATCATTAGACCCCCAAAATCCTATCTTGTGCAGCTACTAGCTTGTGTTCCAGCATAACTTTCTTTAACCAAATTGTTGGTTTATTGGTTTATAAGGTTAATTCCCTTCTTTTTTACAAAGGCTGTACTACACTCACTGTCCACTTTATTAGGAACACCTGTACAGCTGCACATTCATGCAGTTATCTAATCAGCCAATCATGTGGCAGCAGCACACTGCATAAAATAACGCAGATCCAGGTCAAGAGCTTCAGGTAATGTTCACATCAAACATCAGAATGGGGAAAAAGTGTGATCTCTGTGACTTTGACTGTACCATGGTTGTTGGTGTCAGATGGGCTGGTTTGAGTATTTCAGAAACTGCTGATCTCCTGGGAATTTGACACACAATAGTCTCTAGAGTTTACACAGAATGGTGTGAAAACAAACAAACAAAAAAACATTGAGTGAGCGAGAGATCTGTGGGTGAAAACGTCTTGTTGATAAGAAAGGACATGAAAATGGCCAGATTGGAGGCATCAGGTATCAAAGTATGTACATCCATCATTAAGAGAGTCCTATATCACCATGGGCTGAAAGGCTGTCACATAAAGTTTGCAGGTGAGGAGTGTTCTCCAGTCAGATGAAACATAAATTAAACTGTTTGGCCAGTATGATTATCGCTATGTACGGATGAAAAAAGGTGAGGCTTTTAATCTAACAACACCATCCCAACTGTGAAGCATGGGGGTGGCAGCATCATGTTGTGGGAGTGTTTTGCAGGGACTGGTGCACTTCAGAAAATAGATGGCATCATGAGGTAGGAGGAGATTATCTAGATATACTGAAGCAAAACCAACTGGGTCTTCTAACAGGACAATGATCCTAAGCAAACCTCCAAAGTTGTAACAAAATGGCTTAAAGACAACAAAGTATTTGTGGACTGTACTGAAAAAGTGCATCTGAGCGAGGAGGCCAGCAAACCTAACTGAGTTACACCAGTTCTGTCAGGAAGAGTGGGCAAAAACGTCCAGCAAAGTATTGCGAGAACCTTGTGGAAGGTGACCTCAAATGTTTGATTCAAGTTCAAGTAATTAACAGACAATGCTACCAAATACTAACAAAGTGTATGTAAACGTTTGACCCACTGAAAATCTGATATAGTGAATAAAAGCTGAAATAAATCTGTCTCTTGATTATTATTTTGAAATGATCTCTTATGGAAATAAAGTAGATACACTACACACCCTTAGTACAGGTAATGTGTGGTAACATAAAATGTGTGTGGAGTTATGAAAGATTCAGTTTGAATCAGTTTGTCTTTAGCCTAGGTGTATGTAAACTCTAAATTTACCTTGACCTTCATTTATAATAAGTTGACCTTGTGTCTTCTTATTGAACTGACGCAATGTAATGTTATAACCTGCGCTGCATAGCATATGTAATATACTGAATGAAATCATATGTTTCTTGGGACGTGCAACTAAAATACTCATTAGAAATCAAATGCTTTGTATGAATTTGTATCAATGTACACTGAGACACTGGCACACTTACTGTGGGATGTGTGAGCGTTGGATGGAGGGGGAGCTTGTAACAGGTAGAAATAACTGACCAGCTGACAAAACTTGGAGAGTGTAGACTCTAATTTGTTTTGTTTGGCATTTATTAAATAGAGATTTTGATATTCTGTGCGTAATGACAGGTCACTTGTTTCACATTTAACAACTGAGTTGCTGGTGCTTACTTGTTCCAGATAAAATAATTGAGTTGGTATTTAATTAGCGTTTGAGAAAAATTATATAAAAAGTGACGTCCACAAAACTGGTTTGTAAGAAAGACAGGATTTTGAGCCTGTGCTTAAAATCAGCACCATTTTGGCTTTGCGTCTGTGCTAAGGGGGGGGGGTCTCAGCATGCGGTAATCACAAAGTGTCACACTCCTGGTTGTGCTGTTCTACCCACATCACTCCATGCGTGTTAATTTCCTACCAGAAAGTGGCCCATACCCAACTGAATGAACAATACGCCAATATTAACCAGAAAATTATGCTTGCACTGGCTCAAAAATAAATCACAGAGTGTCAGCATACAGGATTTCTGACTGTGTAATATGTTCTGAGCTGTGTCCCTGTGTATGAATATAATTTATCCACAGTTGTATGTGTACCATTTACCACAGCTTTCCTAATTTTGTGTGTGTGTGTGTGTGTGTGTGTGTGTGTGTGTTTAGTGCATTACTCTGTCAAACAGGTCATAGATCAATGACAGTAGCAGTCACAATGCCTGCTGCTCAGAGAGAGAGAGAGAGAGAGAGAGAGAGAGAGAGAGAGAGAGAGTGCTTAATGATACAGAAAGGAGGAAGTTGCACTTTCCCAGCACAGGAAAATAAAGATGGACACATTCTTCCAACCACGATTAGAGAAGGTAAAAGACTAGTACAATTAAGTTCAGATACTCTTGCATGCAAAAAATAGATATATACAGCCTTTTATTGAATCTGACCAGCATAACACAAGCAATAGCAAATGCTTCGTGGTAAAAACAATACAAACACAAATAATACTACCATAATGTTTTTGAATAATTACAGCAGTCATGCCTGAGATGATACTTTGAAGGCTGGTCATGTTTAACAGTGATACATTGACATTAATGGGGCTTTAGTTCAGTATCATGCAGAATGTATGAAGTGACTTTAAACTAGGGGGTGTGTTTATCATATCATAATTGTTGATTGCATTTCTACAAGACACGCTATGCATCACCAACTGCCAGCAATACAGTGGCGTAGCATTTGTTTAAAAAAAAAACCAAAAGAACACACACACACACATTTATACACTCATTCACACCTATGGGGCAGTTTGTCTTAGCCAATGCATCTATTGCCATTTTTTTGGCCATGGCAGGAAAAAGCAGACACGGAGAGAACTTCACACAGACAGCAACCCAAGTTTGATACTATATTTAATAAAAAACATTCATTTTTTATTTTTAATATTTAAAGAATTAATATTTTTATTTATTAAGAAGAAATAAAAAAAATAGTTTACATTATGTTAAAGAGAAAAAAAATTAAAATCCATAAAAATTATACAATTTTAAAGGCTGCACAAAGTACAAAATTGTAAAAACAAACAAACAAACAAATAAATAAATAACTAAGCAAGCTCCTTCCAGTCAGTTTGTAATTATTAAAAAAGAAATACTAAAAAAAAAAAACACTAAAAATTTAATAAAAAGCTATGGCTATAGCCACAATATCACAGAAAAGCATATTGTGACATATTTGATCATGATGCCAATATTATATCATCATATCGCCCAGCCCTACTACTACTAAACACTGCATTTTCTTTTCTCACTCTTTTAAAAGGATCAACTAGGGCTAAGCTAATATCTCCAGAGAGCTTGCCTCTCCATGGCTCCCCTCTCCACGACCTCACATATTTGCATTAAGATTTCATGAGGAAATGTTGTTTTGTAGGGGTTTACTGGTTTTTGGAATTGACTCCTTTTAACCGTGGAGAGGAGCTGTGCAAACTGAGTGGCCTGGGTGAAAATGAGTGCCTGATGAAGGCTATCAAGGCTGACGCAGGGACTCTGATGCTGTTTGGATGTGGGTTTTAAGGCTGCTTAGTTCAATAGCACAGAAAGAGGTTCTCCCTGAGATGAATATACAGCCTGAATGCATTCCAGATGTAAAAAAGATACTGTTTTCTAACAAAGTTTTTATGTTTTAGCAAGGTTTTTTTTTTTATGCGTTCACATTGCTATGGACTATGCTTTGGCTATCATACTACAAAAAAGATTGATGAGATGCTGAGAGAGATGTAGAGCAGAAATTGTGATGTCATAAAAATGACCATAAAATAATCGGTTTATATGATTAACATAAATAGCATGTGCTTTGAGTGATATTTTGAGCTCATACATATGGAGATGCTGTATAGTTTAAACTTAATACAATATCTTCCAAGCATAAATTTTATATTCATGCTTGTATTTAAGCATTTATTTATACAGTGCTTGTAATAATGGACATTATCACAAAGTAGCTTTGCAGAAATCTGGATATGGATTTAGATTTAGATCCCTAATGAGCAAGCCAGAGGTAACAAAGAAAAACTCCTTGAGAAGACATGAGGGAGAAACCGTAAGAGGAACCAGACTCAAAAGGGAGCCAATCCTCATTTGGGTGACGCCGGATAGTGTGATTATGAATCTTTCATAACTGTATAGTGTAAAGTCAAGCAGTGCTAAGTGTGTTGAAAGGATCTTCAGTACGAACATCAGGGTCATACAATTCTGCACCCCTACAATTAACGTTTGGTAAAACCTCTCCCTGGAGAGAGTAACAGCTTCCTAACAATGTCTAACAAGGTTAGCCAACACATTTGTATAGGAATTTTGGGCTCATTTGTGCTTTTTCAGGTTTCTTTATACTCTTATGCATATGCATGCGGACTGCTTGCTTCAGTACAGACTGTGGGTTTCAATAGATTTAGCCACAACACACATCAAATTGGAGTTGCAACAGTGCTTGATGAAGTTCAGGCCCTGCATTTTGTCAGTTGCTATCTATCTATCTATCTATCTATCTATCTATCTATCTATCTATCTATCTATCTATCTATCTATCTATCTATCTATACACAGGGGATTTACAATGTAGAGCAGCAGAAAGCCTTGAACCTGCAACACCACCCCCTACACCGGTCCCCTTAATTTCTACTCTCTTTTTTCGTGTAGAAATGACCAACATTAAATTTTACTAAAAGTGATATAATGAGTATAATAGAATTAATTTTCCTCTTTTCCAGCTACATGTGTTTAGCTAAAGAACAAAGACTTAAAGTTAAAAGACTTAAAATATTTACACTCACACCTCTGCACGCACAAAGAATATAAGAATATATAAAAAAAGAATATATATGTTTTGTATGTGTATGTGCAGAAATATTGGTTATAGAACCACTAACTGAGATAAACAGTGATAAAGCCATGTCAACATGCTTCGGGTTTCATGCCGATACTATGCCATGATTTGAATTTGAAAGTCTATGGGAAGACATTTCAGCTCCTGTTTTGATAAATTACATTTTAGATGATAAGAAAAGGAAAAGAAGATGTACATCTGTGAGTGTGTGTGTGTAAGAGAGAGAGTGATAAGAGAATGGGATTAGTGGTGGGATTAGTCCCCATGAATGCAAATTTGTAAGAATTTTACAAGCCAGTTCCTATGAACCGGTTAAGAGCAGGGGTGGCTCAGAGCTTTCTTTATGACTTCATTTGGAGGAAATGCAGAAACATTACTTATTATCTATGAATTTTGTATGAGATCAGGTTGGTGAGAGACATTCTAGGTGGCGTGTGATAATGAGGAACTCAGTCATTTGGCGTATGCATGGTGTTGCTTGGTGTGAGGCAGCGCTGTAGTGAGGGAGACAGCAGAGTCTTAGTGAGCTTTTTCTCCAGTTTAGGTCTCTCATCATCTTCCCAGCATGATCCCACTCATCTGCTCCACTTTTCACTCCTCTCCTCCATCACAGCTGGCCCTTACCGCATGCTTGCCCATTCATAGAAAGGATTAAGCACCATTGCACGTCTGGTTCTCCTGGCTTCTGTCCTCTGGCTTCTGAGTTCCCTCTTCTCGCACAATGTGTTAGTTTTTTGGCATTAAGATGCTTGGGCTTGCCTCATTTTGACCTGTGAATTGTTCCATTAGGGAAGGGCTCTGACAAATGAAATTAATACTTTTTTTTTTCCATGACAAGTTTGCTCCAGATGCGTAATTAAAGGACTGTGCACAGTAAATGGTTTATTTTGTGCAGAACCAAGGGATTGGTCTTGGTGGCTGCTGTATATCCATGAACAAGACAAGTGTGTGATAAGAGTAGACTAACAGAAAGGGAAGAAAGATCAAAAAGAATACAGTACTGAACTTTGCTACCCAAAATCATTATCTGCACATTAAAGATCCCGCTTTGTAAATTATATATGGCACATATGATCAAATACACAGACTTTACCACATGATCAAAGTTAGAGAAGCCAGAAAAGATTAAGTATTAGAATAAAACAAGGGTGCAGGATGGGAGAAATGTATCCTATTATATGAAAGGCAGCCACCGCAGAAACATACTATAATTTCATTCTTAAACATTGAGAAGCTAATTACTCTGACAAGCCTATTTCTCCAGACTCTTTGAGGGACTGCATTTCTCTCTCTCTCTCTCTCTCTCTCTCTCTCTGTCTATCCTCACTCGCCTTTCCAAAACCCAGATGAAAAGGATTTAAAGAGCAGTTGGTGGTAGACGTTTAATCCCCCTTAAACATTCTTAATATCTTCACAAGTGGGACTTCCTCCAAAAGAAAAAAAAAAAGAGTACTTTAAATCAGCCTTTACACAAGAGACTGTGATTCCTGGTCTTAGGTGCAAAGAAACTGGAGCTATCAAAACTCTCACCTTATAAGTGGTATTAAGTTTGACTTAATTCTCTTACACACAAGGTTCTTTATCTTTTGCATAAATTTACAGCAAATTGGTGTGCGTCAAAATATTCTCTTAGTAAATCTAACTATGACACTCCAAGGTAATGCCATTTAACAGTTGTAACTCTTCACATTTAAACTTTATTTGGAAAAAAAAAAAAAAAATTCCCCACATTGGAAACTAAGACAACAGGCATTTACTCATTCATCATGCGTGCTAACATCTCATACAGCAATCTCATTTTCACAAGTTTTCTAGGCTGCATTTTGCTTTGAAATGAGTAATAGGGTTGAAAGTAACAAGGTTGAATTTTTTTCACACTGAATTAGCAAATGCACCAGAATGTGCTTAACAAGCACGGATGCTAATGAAGACATTAAATACATTCTAATGATTTACTTACATTTTTTTTTTTTTTTTTAAAAAGATAATTAATTCACTTTCAATCTGTTTGGATAACAGGATTGTACTTTCAAAGTTACTTTGCAAGTCAATATTGCAAAACTGAAAATGAAGAAAAAAGAGGAATTTCCTACTTTTCTTCTCCTACTTGTGGTACATTTTTTTTTATAACCTACAGTATAATGAATGAATCAAGGAGAAAGATGTATCAAGCATGAGATGTTAAATGGATTCACATATAAACGTAAAAAAAAAAAAAAAAGATTTTTAAAGGATTTTAATGATTAGAAGTTTAAAGGTAAAGTTTAATGACATTGGGCTATTTTAGCCATCAGACTAGTCCTACAGTAGTCCTTCATCTAGCACTGCGACACTTTATCACTGCCACTTCCAGACACTTAGATATCTACTATTCAGATTTATTATATACTATTTATTGTACTTGTATTTACTGTTCTGCCTTTCTTAATAGCACATGTCACATTTACTCTGCCACTGGCCACTACTGTTTTCATTTACCTTATTACATTACAGCATCATCTCAACTGTTCATGTCTAAATATATGTTTGTTCATGTCTAAGAAGTGCTTGTAGTGTCAGTGTCTGATTCTGAGCTTTGTCACAAGCAATGCCCAGTGTACCCAGTGTAAGTGTGCAAATGACACTTAGATACTGTAGGTTTTATTAATGTTAAGTCATTTATCTGAAGTATATGTATAGGTTGATGTGAAGGACACTTTACCTGTGTTTAAAATGTATTTTTGCTTTACATACATATTTGTAAATGTAATATCAGAGGGACACAAATGGCAGCTCAGTCATAGAATCAGCCTTTAAAAATCTGTTTTACAAGTGCAGGAGTTGAGATGTATGACAAAAGGAAAAGATTTATGATATTTCAAGAGTTTTTTTTTTTTTTTTTTCCCCAGATTTGGAGTTTCTTGACAGACTGCCATGTTTTGTTGACCTTTCGAAATACAAACGGAGTGTCTGCAACTTCAAACTGAGAATGAACCAGACAACCTGCTCTTTCTACCTAGTGTGATCTTAGGATTGCAAATTCATTAAAAAAAAAAATAATAAAATGGTATGAGCCAACTCATATTAAAATGGAGAATGGTTAAGGATAGGCCAAGGATTCAGGTTAGTAGCTATAACCTTTTTCATACAACTTTATTCCCATAAATTTTGCCATAAAGTTTGGGATCCAATTGGCTTCCTAACATACTACTCTCACTACATGACGCCCACCACACAATTGTTGAACTATCATGTAGGAGGTGAGGGGTGCAGTGATAATCACACTGAGCTCAATTAAATCGCTTATGAGCTACCTTCTGTTGTCAGATCCACTTCTATTATGCTTGCCTAACATCTGTTGAATTTGTTGTTCGTTTAATTGTGAAATGCTGCTGGATATTAACATTGCTTGCCTGCTTCCTGGCATTCATTCCACACCTTTACATATTTATTCTAATAGTCCAATTGTCTTGATATGGGTAATGAATGTTCTGTTTGCTATCACAGAAAGAGGTGCAGAGTTTCACCTACATTACATCAGGCACTGACTACCATGCCTGACAGAGTGAATCCCTATGTGACATTGCTCTCCATATCAAAACTCACAAATCTCTCATTTGTCAAGGGTCTAAACTACACATCAAGCAAAGTTAAGGAGATTTCCTTGCTCTGACTTTGTGAGCTTTTTATTTATTTATTTATTTATTCATTTATTAAAGTTGCACAATAATGAGCCCCTCTGCTGTAGTTTTATTAAGGGGCTATCATAATAAAATGTTCGTTTGGCCACTTACCACCATGTCATTGCTACCTTAATGATGGCCACAGTAATACTCTGAAAGAGGCAGTTGTTATAAATTTCCTTTCCCCTGGTTCACAGTTTCCTGTCTGCAGACCTGTAGTGCTCATCTTGGCACTTTGTTCTTGAATACACTGGCAGAGAGGTGAGCAAAAGGCTTTAAAAAGCATGGCTATTTTTTGCATTCCCTTTCCAACAAAATGTCAGAACGGAGAGATGCTATGCGCAAAGTGAAAAAGACAACTGACAAAATGGCACTGCAAACTAAACAGGCAAAGTTGTTAAAATAATTCAGATTATTTTTTATACGAGTTCTAGATGGGTAATTGCAAGCTGTTGCAACATTTAGATACCCATAACACTGTTCCTCTTTACAGAGTGTTTCAGGTACATTTGTAGGATAATGGCTTAGTTTTCAAACTTCAAACCCATTTCTTCTTAAATTGTGAACACCACACTCTGAGATAAAGTATAGGCATTAAAGCTTAAATGATTTAAATGTTTGTGTTGAAATCGTGTCTGACTTCACTGATGGAGGATGGTATTTAAATAGGTGTTAGAAAACCCTGTCTCTTCCCTAATCTGAGGGGAAGCTGCATACATTTCTACTAGGTGTGTATTATCTCCTTAAGTTCTTTAGTGGCCACCTGTCTTCACTCCCCACTTGCCACTTGTCAGATACTTTGCCCCTGATGCATGAGCTAATTGACCGTGAAGGTGACTAACCAAAAAGCTCACGGTACAAGCCCCTTGCCATACTTACCTGTCAAAACATAGCTAAATCAGCCTAGCAAGAGAGTCTAAGAGAGCTAAGCTGCTGAAGTAAGAATAAGCTGAGCCAAACTCCCTGAAAGATGTGATTTCTTTATTCCGACGCTCAGTGCTGGTGGTCAGTGGTATCAAGGCAACATTTGTTAAAGTTCTAAAATTGCATAAGTATAAATTCACACACATACAGGGTAAACAAAAAAAAAAAAAAAAAGAAAAAAAAAGAAAGATGTTGCACTCAAGGTGCAGCTGCATAGAGCTCTTAAAACTCTCCTGAAATCTTGGTATGATTGCCTGTTATAGCCACAGCCAAGCTTATTTAACCAAACAAACAGCCTGAAAAATAGGTGAGAAGGCTGAACGCAGGGCATACTGTCATTTTGAATAAATCAGACTCCCCGTGAGCAGCAATGTAGATTACAATAGATTTATGTCACCCAACCAAGGCAATATTGCCGCATCTGGTATTCATGGTTTGGTGGTGATAAGCAATGCATAAGTTACCACTGATCCATCTATACGGAAAATGCAATTTTCAGGAAGGTAGCACTTACCCATCAGTTAGGTCAGAAAGCAGAAGGCGAACGACTATTACGCTGCCTTTCACAGAGTGAGTCTATGGGGTGAATTATGTAATTGTTGTGTTTTTTCATAAAACTGACTGAAAACCTACTAACATTCATAATACGTATATTATCTTGAACAACACAAAATCTGCTTTCCAGCCTTTCGCATTGCCAACTGGCTCCACCCAATCATCAGAAAACACACCAGACAGCAATCACTTATGTACAACAGTTAGTTCTGGTCCACTAATTTTGATTGGTCGAGCTGCATTCCAAGAGTACTTATATCTACTATAAACTGGACTGGAACATTTCACTGTGTGTATCACTGTGCTTGTCTGTGTTCGCCACGTAAAATTCCACTTGCTAGTTCATAACTGTTACTACAGTAGTGTTAGCGACATCATCAGCAGACATGGCAGAAAATATTTTTCAGGAATATAACTTTTCACTTAAAATATGAAAGCTCATCAGATGAGGATGAAAAGGAAGAAGGGAAGCCAATTTCACTGTAAGCACCTTTGACGGAAATGTACAAATCACTGTGTGGTAGCTAGCAAGCTAGCAAACAAACTAACCAACACTTAGCCATATATTTGTAGACCTGTTGCATAAAAGCAATATCACACTCTCAATCGTGCAGTTATACAGTCTTGCTCGTGCCGTACTGCTTAAATATACACCACACTCTAACACTGCAGACTTTGTGATGTTTTTCACTACACCATGGCTTCCTGAGCTGTTTGTTTGCATACATCAGTGTGCTATCTATTGTGTGCACCTTCAGTAAATCAGTATTTGTGTCCTGTATCAAAATCAGGGCCATGCACCCTTAGACCCTTAGACGAGCAGATGGATCAAGGCTTTTGAAAACTACAAAATAACTTGCTGAACTCTAGCAATGATATTCAAGCACTACATAATAAACCACACCATATTATATGATTAGACTGGCATTTGTCAGCATTATGCAATGCATTTTAATACATTGACAAATGAAAGACAGCATGATAAACAGAATAAAATACAATTCCGATTTAAGCTTTAAGTTAAAAGGTTAACTAAACACAACATAGCTTTGGATAAAAGTTCTAGTTATAAAAAAGTGAGATAATATACCACAAAACCAATAACATGGAACAGATTTTATAGTTTAGCATCCGTCCAAACTAGCAATCAATCAAAGACAAATCTATTTAACAAAATACACTGTTCAGTCCACACTGTACACGCTCTGTGCACACTACTGACATTTTTGCCCTCATATACAACTAGTGTATGTCAATGAAACCTTGGGGATGGGGACAGCCAAAGTCAGTAGCTGTAAGTACAATACAGCTCAAATACAAATATGTTGCATGAGACAGTGGGACAGTGAACAAACAGCGTATGCTGTCTTTTTTTTGTCTGTATATTATCTGAGTATTGCAACCATACATACACTTCATGCTATGCACGAACAGGCTGTACAATCATTATGTACATTAGAGCTTTAAATAAAGTTCACAGCACAGAAAGTAAGAATGTTTGATTTCAATTGAGTTTATGCATTACGTGGGTGAGTAAATAAAAAAAGATGATTTATAATACAAATGCCGAAAAAAAAAAAACTTCTGAAAGGCATCCAGGGTGAACTGGCCTTTAGGCTATAATGCCAACTGTTCTATAAATACAACATAACAAACATGCAAACAGTCAAGATTCAGCCTGAATGACTTTAAGCACAATAAACAAATCACCATCTGTACGTCGCTAATTGGAACGCAAATGTATGGTTGTGGGTTGTGGTTGTAGCACAACAGCAGTAATGTCATGTTTTGTAACCTGGCTGCCAGGACTTTGTTTTCATAGATAAATTATTATTCATTGAAAGTTCTACCACCGTGGGCGCAAGTTCACAGCTGAAGATCTTTTTTTTCATTCTTCATCTGCCCAGTTTCAGTGAGCTTGTGTCTACTGCGGCCTCAGATTTCTGTTCTTGGCTGACAGGAGTGGAACCTGATGTGATCTTCTGCTGTTGTAGCAAATCTGCCTCGAGGTATGATGTACCCTGCGTTCTAAGATGCTTTTCTCCTCACTAAGATTGTAAAGAATTGTTCTATGAGTTACTATTGCCTTCTTGTCAGCTTGAACCAGTCTGGCCATTCTCCTCTGACCTCTCTCATCAACAAAGCATTTTTGTACACAGAACTGTGGCACACTGATGTTTTTTGTCTGTGTAAACTCTAGAGACTGTTGTACGTGAAAATCCTAGGAAATCAGCAGTTCCTGAAATACTGAAATGAGTCTGTCTGGCACCACCAACATTCCACGGTCAAAGTCACCGAGATCACATTTTCCCCATTCTGATGTTTGATGTGAACATTTGAACAGCATGATTTGATGTATTACGTTGCTGCCATATGATTGGCTGATTAGATAATTGCATGAATGAGCAGGTTACAGGTATTCCTATTAAAAGGGTCAATGAGTGTATATATTATAAAACTTTCAGAAAGGGCTGCCAGCATCAAGGGGCAAAGAAGCAGGTGCTTGAGAAACCGTATCCTTCCCCTGTTCTGTACATGTGTGCGGTCAAGTTGTGTGTGTGTTACAGTGTCCTGAATGAATGGCAAACAGTTGGTGAGGAAAGATGTTGTGACTCTAAAGTCTCTGCTTTCAGTTATGTGCTGTCTTGTAAAATCTTGCTCAAGTAGTTGAATGCCATACAGGAAAAATTAGGCAGTGTACGGTGCACAAGCATGGGCATGAACAAAGAGTTTAATCTGTCTCTGAGTCTACAGTACATAAAGCATAAAACTCATAAAGTCATAAAAAAGCGAGCAGCAAAGTCTATGTTGTCTCTGAGGGAATGTTTTAGTACTGTGTGCCATGTCTCCTCTTGACACTGCCACTAAAAGTACAGTGGGACTGTAAAAAAGCTTATATAGGCCAGCCTTTTGCCACTGGGCTTTTGGAAGTCTCTGACTAATCATCTACCTTAATAACTGCCCTCTTCTTATTCTGTAAAGGCAGTATGAGCCTGACTCTAATCAAGTTCTGGCCTGATATCTGCAGCTCAGTGTTCTAATATTCATCTTTCCTCATATTTTTATTCCCCCATTCCTTTTGCTACCTGGGTTAAAAGAGCTGCTGAACAGCAGGAATGCCTAAAGGAGGTAATAGTGCTGGACCTGGATGGGTAGGGGATCCATACTTGAATTTAGAAGACTGCTGCAGGAGAGGCTAGCAATGGCAGTAAAGTGGGGAGTCACACCTTGGCATTTGGGCTCCAGCTGACTGCCAAAGTCGATAGATTATCTCTATGGAGCCGCATCAATCGATAACAGTTCGGAGATACTCCATTTCAATTGCTCTGATCTACTTTGCACCCCTGTTGCTCATAAAATGTGGTCTAATATGAACATAAAAGCTAGACAGAAATATTAGGAGAAGCTCTCTGTTGTTACTATAAAATATAGTCATGTTATTTATAGAAATGTATTTCCATACTGCATTGTATATCTCATTACTTCTGCGGTTTTCTATCCCGATCCATTGGGACACTGCTCTAACACACTGGACTCCTTCAACGACTCCTGATATTAAGCAGGTGCAGAGAATGATATAAAACTGCAGCGCTGGGTCCCCCAGGAAATATTTCATTATATTACAAATGCATATGTGGCATGTATGATGAATATAAAGCTCTTATAAAAATTATTAAATCAGTATATCAGCATGACAGTACCAGCTCTTTGCATATAATTCTTTCATTCACTAGTTAATTGTGTCTTTAAAGAATGTATACCTTGTATGTTAGACATAAAGTGTTTTTTTTTTTTAAATAAATATGTATACACCGTGGCACAGTGGGTAGCTCCTGGGTCCCTGTTTCCTCAGGTTACTGTCTCTGTAGAGTTTCATATGTTCTACCCGTGTCCATGTTGGGTGTCCTCCCACCTTACAAAAACATGATGGTAGCTGGATTGGCTATTCTAAATTGCCCCTAGATGAGAATGTAGCTGTGGATCCACTGTGACCCTGATGAGGGTGAAAAGATTACTGAAAATGAATGTTTACATTTCAATAGCTGCCAACTAAAGTGGTTTAAGTAGAACATTCTGACAACTGTGGATGCATATCAGATTAATTGTTAGAATTAGATCAAAACCAAAATGTCATGTGTCAGGGTTGACTGCCCTGTCAGTCTTTTCTAAATGAAAACACTATAGCTCAAACCCCAAGCTCAAATCCCGATTATGCCACAGCCGTCGGTGGCTGGGAGTGCAAGAGAGCAAAATTGGCATACTCTGTCTCCTCTATCAATCACAGCGACATTAGCCAATCATGGGCGTCTGTGAGCTCAGGCATGCGGAAGTAGGTGGATAGCACGTGATAGCCTTCACTCTCCCTGGCTGGTAGCTGTCGTGTGATAGGTAAGACATGCCTGATGTAGAGAAAATCTTAGGAAAAAAAAGAACTTTTTTGTTTTTTTTAAAAAAACATCATTTATTAAAGTTTGTGTAGAACAATTCTGTACTAATGCTGTGTGTTCATCACAAGTGTGTACATACAGCTGTGCCCAAAGTACATTGATAAATCCTATACATTCTGCTTGTGCATGTCCACTGAGAACATATTGATGAACTGCATCTCACTGCGGTACTGCTGCTCTGTCTCTGACCGTCCAGCTACCCTCCATCATGGACACTGTCTATGGAATGTGAAAGGCATCATCAAGGACATCTCTCACCCCAACCATTGACTCCCCTGTTTACTTGTCTCCCATCCAGCCAGCACTACAGGAGCCTCTGCTGTCACACTATCAGGCTAAGGAATAGTGCAGTTTTGCTGTAGTTAGTACTGTAGTGTCTTTGGATTTCATTCATTCATGCCACTGGACCCTTGTCGAGTACATACCTTTCCATGTATACCTATGTTCTATTGTACTGAATTATCTTTAGATTCATGCCATTTGCACTGTCTTGCCATCTTACTGCCATCCTCCCTCATTGTCTCTTATTTGCACTTTATCACTCAATGCTACATTGCTATCTGCACTTCTGGTTAGATGCTGTGTAGTTGTATTCTGCACAATGACACTAAAGTTGAATCTAATCTAATCCGATTTACATAAAGAAGTGCCCCCAAATCACCACATATGGGTAATTTTATAGCTTATGTGTGTGTAACTATTGTCTGAATTACATTTGGAAAAGCTGTGATGATGTGAAAGTCCCTCATTATTGCTATCTTTTCTGCTGTTGTATTAGGAGATGTAATGTAGTGCAGCATAAATTATATGTCATTTCATTATGATATGTCATTATCACTGAAATGATAAGTGCCCATGGCTAAAAAACCTAGGCTAGAAAGGACTTAAGTGTGTATGGGGATGTTATTGCTGTGTTTTGTTGGTCTGTCCAAAAGTGGAGGTATCAACTAAAATTGCAAAAACAAAATTGACTGATGAGCCACTCATCACTCTTAACAAAGAGGTTCCTGTACTTCTTAAAAATGTTAAAATCTCACCTGTCTAAATACAAATATTTGGAGCATCAAACAGATACAGATAGTGGCATTGTGTTACACCCCTAATCTAGTGTAAGAGCAGTAGTACTGTATTACACTACAGTTACACAGTCCACTTTATGCCACATATTAAATGTATAACCTCTTTGTTCTAGGAGTGGCCCATTTTACCCAGCACAGACACATTAATCCTGACCAGCCTCTGAGGCTCCATGGTCGCTTTATGAGACCCTCGAGGAAGGCTTAGAGTCCCTCGTTAGCCTGCTGATCAAGCTGCACCTCCATCCTTCCAAGACAAATGAACTTAATTATGGGTCTGCTATGGATAGGCTGCAAGATGAACCAAACAAGAAAGGGAGAGCTGGCGAGACTGATAAGTGGGGCATGCCTTATGTCTCTATGCAAGATGGAAAAAAAAACAAACAAGGGAACGAAAAAAAAATCCACAAGTTTTTGTATAGCCGTGATTACACAACAATGAAATATCAACATTTCAAAGGAAATTCACATTTGTCTCAATTTATTTATTGTTTATCAGTATTCTGGAAAAGTTTTTTTTGCGAGATTGTAAGTCACAACAGGGCATTTGTAGTGATTTGGGATCATTTAAAGCCCAATTTGTTTTGAGAGCCACAAATTGAAGTAAAAATAACCACTGGTACTTAAATTATTCCATTGTGCTCTTTGGGTTCGGTTAAAATGCATAGAGTTAACTATGAAAAAGCCATCAAATTCTTTACTCACAATGTATGCCTTCATTTATAAAATGCTATTTAAAGCTCTATAGTGGTTTATTCCCAAAGGAATATATTACATTTAAGATGTATTCCTCACATAACAAGTTTGACACATAGTTTTGTCAGAGCTGAAGCAAATTGTCAAGTCAAGTGAGTTTCAAAGCATACTGTAGCTCTGCTGAATTGCCCAAATTTCCTGAGCTGTTCTTTTCTTTCCTTGTGTTATTTTAGCAGATGAAATTGAATTGACTGAGATGATGGATCAATGTGTCCAGATGTCTATCACATTAAATTGAATTTTTCTGATAGCAGGCAGATTTCCTCTTTGTCAGAGTCGGGCAGTGACTCACTCTATTGTGAGCTTTCTTTTCATTTGCCTTCTCGATGGGAAAAGCAGATGTAAGTGAGTAAGCAGGCAATTAAGTAATGTAAGGAAATAAGGAAATCCATAATCCATATATGTAATATATCCATATTTCAGTGAATCAATTTTGTGGGCCTCTGTGTATACTGTGCTCAAATTACCATTCATCATTCTGCAAATGCTCATTTAACATCGTGCTCACTATAGATGCAATGCTTCAAGTGTATCAAAAACCCTTCATTATTTCATTAGATCACCCCATGAACATTGGCTTTAACTCACATGAATATGTATAACATTTATTCTCCTTGGGTGGATGAGCCTTGTGTCTCTCTTGGGTTTGTTCCACCAAATGTTTGCTTTAAAGCAAATGCAGTGGTATCATAAACTAACGAGAAATATGAGAAAGCCATGGTGGGTGTGTTAAACACAATCATGGCATTTTGCTGACATCACACTGAACAGAGGTAATTAATACTACTCCCCCTTGGATTAGCCCCAAGACAGAGGGTACAGACACACCTCAGCAGTTCTGTCTGAAGGGAAATACAGAACTACACACACTTATCCATATGCGCTGTAATAAGCAAGTAAATGGCTAAAGAAAAGAAAAGCACCATACACGGTGCAAAATGTTTTTTGTTTTTTTTTAATTTAAAAATTCAAGTTCTTAGAGGATTTACAAGAGTGTATTGCTGGATTTACTTATTTAAATTGTACATTATACAGTACATTCTATGCATTTATACCACAGGGTTACTGACTTCTCAAATCTTATTGGTGAATATGTTGATTAATTTCCTTTAACAGCATGACTCAGACAATAGTTCTGCCTGCAAGGCATTCTTTTTTCTATAGTAACACCTTAAACAAGTACTTGTATGGTGCAGAGTGCAGTAAGGATTGAGCTTAGTAGCATGTAGCATGCTGTTTGTGCTCTCAGATGTCCTCCAGTTTCTTTTTACCATGGAGATGAAACTGTCATACATGAAGTATCATTACTGATATTACAGTATTATGTTAACTCACATTCTAAATAGACACTATAGCTGGTCCTTGGTTGAAACCCATATATATATTATAGATATATTATCTATTATTCATTATTATTATTAACTAGTTATTAAAGGCCTGTGATGGCTTCTAAATGCCAAGAGAGGACATGGCTGCTCAAGTAGTACCCTTACTAATGTGGAAGGAAAGTATCAAATCAACATTGAAACATATCACCAAAGACCCATTTTTTTTCAAAACAAACAAACAAGCAAACAAACAGACAGATGTCCATCAAGAAAACAATATGTGAGTCCCAGATGTTATGACAAGGTCCATGATCCTTCCAAGATGAAGGTGAAGATATGCTTTACTGTGTACCCGAGACCAAGCACCGACTGTGATGATGGCATGCAAACAGTCAATTAAAGGTTTAACGGGTCAGGTAAAGGTGGTTCACATCTAACCAGCTAAAATCTTCCAATCCCTTTTATAATGTGTTGAAAAACACGAACCTTCTATAACATTATAGTCTAGCCCATTTTTTTTTTTTGTCAGTTTTAAAAACATTGCTTGGTTATCTCAAATTTGTTCTAAAGACTTATGAGTTGAATTTCACTTTATTAAACCAATAGTTTATAAAGGATTAACGCTAAATTTGGTTTCAAGTAACACCAGTAGTTCTCTACTTCTGGACATCATGGAACACCAGCAACCATCCGACCAATGATTGTTTAGGCGATTGACCAGATTCATGCAAAAGCAAACGTTTGCTGCTGTATACCTGGGTCAAATCCCTGATCTAATGACACCATATCTGCTGGAGATATCCATGCAACAACAGAGTGTCATGCAGAAGCTGGCCACAACCACAAACTAACCGAGAATCCTTCGCACCCACCATGATGAAGCCAAAGTGCCACGACAAGAAGCCAGTAGCAGTGTGGAGGCATAAACATTTTGCGATTTTGTTATGGCATTATGCTTCCATAAAACAGACATACGCTTGACTTAATTCATTCATTCTTTTTTAGTGACTGTTTAATCCTGGACAGAGTCATGGTGGATCCGGAGCCTATCCCAAGAACACTGGTCATGAGGTGGGAACATACCATACATACATTTACAAAATCATAGGGGAAATTTGGAGTCACCAGTGCGTATAGTGGCATTTAGGGAAGTGAGGGGAAACTGGAGAACATAGAAGAAACCCACAAGGAGAACATGGGAAACTTCACACAGACAGTAACTCAAGCTCAGGATTGAACCATTGAACGCTACTTGCTGCCCCACCATGCTGTCCCATATTGACTTCACCCTCAAATCAAACTACATATGCATCAATACATTACAAGTAAATGCTTGCCAGACAAAGGATTTCTGTCACGCTCTGACTGAAACTCTAAAAGAAGTCTTGTCCTTGAACACTTTTAAAGTAAACCGAATACTGATTGGCATCTTTAACAGTGCTTGACATGCCAAAAACCACTGCTCTAACAAACAGGTCCTTACTCGCAAGGAAAACCAGCACTCAGGCTTGGCTGGTGGCTAGTATTCCACCATGAATTTATAGAGAAATGGGATTTTTAGGATACAGCACAGGCAGTTTGATTTAATGTGTGTGTAGGAGAAGGAAGACGAATGTGCGAGAGGGGGATTTGTGCATGGCCATCTCCCCACTACAGTGACAGGTTTGGAGAGTGATAATGAGGTGTTGTTAAAGCTACTGCAGAGACTACTGCAAACTGATAGAACCGACACATATTTAAATCTTCTCAAGGATAAATCTAGCAACACAGTCCAAGATGTGCTGAATTTCTAATGCTGATAAATTCTGCACTTGCCTAAGATTATGTGCATTTCAGTTCAAAGCTAGTATTTCCTAGGAAGTTGTATAGTTCGAATGTGTGTTTGTTGCTGATGGGGAAAAAAAAAAGATTAACAGTAGCATAATAGAAGAAGCACCATACGTCCACATAAACAGACTCTATTGTCAGCGGCAATAGATTATGAGCAGATCATTATTAGTATGATGAACAAGTGATCCCTCAAATTAAATAACTTTAATCTAATATATTTCATTGAGCTGAAGCTGTAAAAGATTTTACGTAGTGTAATTATGTGTAGTTAATGGTCCTTGAAGTTCAGATGGAGTAGGATGGAGTAGTCACTATAGCCAGCATTGTGAGAATCAACAGCCTGCCATTTGTCGTGGTTTTTTTTTAGTGTACTGTACGTGTGTCGTTGTTTTTTCCCCTTTTTTTCAGCCATGATTCTATCATGGAATGGGTAAAAATACAGGAGACTAATATTCAAAGCTGTAGCTGAATCAGAGGGTGACATTCAGCATCAGGAGAGAGCAGGATAAAAACAGGCTGCTGTATATTTGGGACAATTTCTCTGCCGGTAATTCCGTCAGTGCAGCACTTTGCCAATAAGGCAAAGAAATTTGATATTTGATGATAAAAGAAATGAGATTACCCCAGGCCCCTAACTGAAGACTGTCAGAAAAGCGATGCGGTGACTGATTGCTCTCCTTTATGCGTGTACTGTGTTATTCCATCAGAAGGCTTTGTATAGAAGGTCCCAAATGCTGCCTCAGTTACACCGAGGTCGTTTATTGCCTGACGCATGGCTTTATCCTCGACACACAGTGTCAGCAAACAAGATTTACACTAGAGTTCATTGCTTGAATTCAGAAAAGAGAAATAGATTTTTTTGTTTGTTTGTTTTTAACTGTAAGCCCAGTGCTCTGAATAAGAATGTATATTTATGTTCAGGAGTGATTTTTTTTTACTTTCTAGGGTATTGTACCTCTCCTGATCTATTACATAAAAGCAAATACAGCATAGAAATATATAACATAATACATACAATAAATATAATTTTATTAAATATAATAAAATATAATAAAATGATGATAAAGGACATACATAAAACAAATGTGTCTGGTCTATAAAAACACTGTAAATTATTTGTATTGTATGTATGTCATGCTGAACCGAAACAAAACATCCACTTGCAAAAATATAACCAGGCATCTGACATTGCACATAAAGCATCATAATATCCGAATAACATAATGCTCTAATATATATTGATGGGTGACAAATTAAAGGGGAAAAAAAAATGCTGCCTCTGTCATGCAGTATAGGCATTTTGCTGGCGTGGTTTGGGTATGCATTGAAAGTGTCTGACCCAATAGCTTACTATGCCACTTTATGTTGTTTTTTTCCTTTGTCACGTGCATTCACTTTCAGTTCAATTCTTATCTTAGGAACCATCATTATTTTATATTTTAAAGCACCATCTAACGGGCATTGCACCATAGGATCTCAGGTCAAATTCGACTGAAGCGACGACTCTGAGTTGTGCAACATCATGGCACGCCTGCAACGCAGTACTCATTCCTGTATCTCAGGGAACCGAAGTTACATTAGTAACCGAGTACGTTCCCTTTCTATACTACACTCGTACTGCATCGCTAGACGCTATGGGGAACCAATACAATCCCGCCGTGCCATGAAAGTGGAATGACTGGCATGAACTGGCCTTGAGCAATTAAGGCTCAGAGGGACCAAGTTTAAGAAGGGTGAACCCCGCAGGAGGCAGGAGGGCCGAACTCACAGAGGTCAGCCCAGCCTAGGATAATTGTTCCAAAATAATTCTGTGCAGTCTCAGCACTTCTGAAAGTGCCAAGAACGTACAAGGAATATGCCTGTCCTAAACAGGCGCGTGCCCCTTAAGCAGATAGGATCCGAGCCTGTAAGGCCGGAACGTCCAAGCTATAGAACCTGGCGAATGTGGACGGCGAGGCCCTGCTTTGGACAACCTGCTAGACCATGCCCAAGATGAAGCCACACCCCGAGTGGAATGGGCTCTAACTCCTATGGGGCTTTGCAGGCCCAGGGAGGAGTATGCTAGTGCAATAGAGTCAACTAACCATCGAGAAATTCTCTGCTTTGTGACAAAGCATACAAAGAGTATAAAGAGTACAGCGCCCTGACAGGGCAGAGAAGGTTCAACTCCGGGGTCTTCCACCGATGGAGGAAGCACCGAGAGAGTGATAACCTGTGCTCTAAATGGGGTGTAGAGCACCATAGGAACGTATCCATGCCTTGGCTTTAGGACGACCTTGGAGTCGTTAGGCCCAAATTCAAGGCAGGCAGGGCTCACCGAGAGCGCCTATAAGTCACCTACTCTTTTGACCGATGCTAATGCCATTAGCAGGGCGGTCTTTAACGATAGGGTTTTTAGGTACACAGACTGTAGTGGCTCGAAGGGGGAACCCTTGAGGGCCCTCAGGACCGTGGGCAGGTCCCACGCAGGGATGGTAGGGGGCTGATGTGGATTGAGCCTCTTGGACCCCCTCAAGAAACTAACAACCAGGTTGTTCCGGCCCACAGACTGCATGGCTATAGGAGCATGGGAAGCTGCTATAGCTTCCACATAGACCTTGAGCGTGGAAGGGGAGCGGCCCTTATCCAACAGCTCTTGTAGGAAGGACAATATCACTGATATGTCGCAGGAAGTTGAGTCTTTGCTGCAGGTTATGCACCAGGCAGAGAAGACCGACCATTTAAGGGCATAGAGGCATCTCGTAGACGGGGCTCTAGCCTATATTTAGGACACTTTCAGGAAGATCTACTGATTCCCGTCGAAAGCCCAAAGGTGCAAAGCCCACAACTCGGGTTGGGGGTGCCAGATCGTCCTGTTCGCCTGAGAGAGGAGGTCCTGCCTCAGGGGAATGGGCCACGGGGCTGCTGTCAGCAGCTGAGACAGCTCCGAGAACCAAAGTTGGTTCCTACAGAGCGGGGCCACTAGGAGGACTCTGTGCTTGTGATCCCTGATTCGTCTGATTACCTGAGGGATCAGAGCGATCAAGGGGAAAACATACAGGAGGAGGTTGGGCCAATCATGGGCCAACGCATCCTTGCTCTTCGAAAAATAAATTGGGCAGTGAAAGTTGTCTGCGGGTGGATGTTGCTCTGAGATGGCATGTCTGCTCCTTGGTTCAGCACGCCAGGCACATGTGCTGCCCTCAACGACCGCAGGTTGAGATGTGCCCACTCCAAGAGAAGTTTTACCATCTCAAAAAGGCGTTTCGAGGTGAGCCCGCCTTGGCGATTTATATAAGAGACCACTGTCATGCTGTCCAAGTGGACTAGCATGTGGTGTCCCTTCAGGTCCGACAAGAAGGTCTGAAGGGCTCAACATACTGCCGTCATCTCAAGGCAGTTGATGTGTAGCCGACCTTATGCGATTGACCAGGAGCCAAAGGCTGGTTTGCCCTCGGACAGAGCTCCCCAACCTGTGTTGGAAGCATCCGTCGAGACAACCTTCCTTCTGTGAACAATGCCCATGGTCACGGCCTGCTTGAACCACTGGGGTTCCTTCCAGGGGGCCAGAGCCGCCACGCAGGCCTGGGTCACCCTGACACGAAGGTGATCGTGACACCACGCATGGGGTGGCACTTGTGGTTTCAGCCAGTACTGAAGGGGTCTCATGCAAAGCAGGCCCAACTGTAGCACCAGTGATGCGGAGGCCATGAGGCCTAGCATCCTTTGAAACGTTTTGAGGGGGCGGGAGGCTCCAATTTTGAAGGAGGCCGCAAGCTGCTGTATGGCCAGTGCACGTCCTGGCGCGACTGGTGCCCTCATGCGGGCAAGTTCGTTGGCTGGGGGACAGTGAGCTCTTGGCAAAATTGACCGTGAGTCCTAGGCACTCCAAGTGGCTGAGGAGGAGGGATCTGTGGGACACTAGCTCGGCCTCTGACTAGCGTCTAGCCGAGCGGGAGCGCTGTGGAGGCTCAGGCTTTTGAATAGGCTGAGAAGGCGAAGGCACGGGCTTACCCGGCTGCTGCGCTGGAGCAGGTTTGGGGCGACTGGTGAAACTCGCGGAGCTTGACCGCTTCGGCAAGAAGTGCCGCATTGCCTGGGACAACTTCTGTGCAGCAGTAAAACGCTCTGCAAAACCCTCGATGGCAGGTCTGAACAGCCCCGTGGGCGAGACCGGAGAGTCGAGGAAAGGAACCTTGTCAGCCTCCTTAATCTCCATGAGGTTTAGCCTCCCGATGACCTCCCGATGGCCTCCCGATGACCTTGACCTCCCGATGGCCTGTGCTGTCGCCTTTGTTGCTCGAAGAGCCAGGTCCGTTGCACTGCGCAGCTCTCTGAAAGCCGCAGGATCGGGTCCCAACTTATCCATAACCTGGAGGAGTTTGGCCTGAAAGCACGGCCATGGAGTGCAGAGCTGAGAGTTTTCATAGCCCTTTTTGTCAGCGCTGTCGACTGTGGATGAAATGGATGTGCGAAGGCGAGCCTAGTAGGGAGTGCGCCACGATTTTGTGAGCTCGTCATGGACCTCCGGAAAAAAAGGTGCGGCTCGCTGACGAGGTGCCTGACGGCGCCCCGGCAGGAACCATTCGTCCAGACTGCTACGAGTGGGCTCTTCCGGCGTGGACCACTCTAATCCCAGCTCCTCCACCGCTCTAGAGAGGACACGGAAAAGCTCGGCGTCCATCCCCGTTTTGGTGATGCTGGGATCCGTAGACGGCAGAGGGGCGGGGTCGATAGGGGAGCCCGATATATCCTCCGCGTCTGACGCTGCCAGAGACATGCTGTCGTCTAGCAGTTCGTCCTCGATTGCGCCAAACGAAACTATGTCACTCGCATCAGCCGAGGGACACTGGTCCGGGCTCTCAAAGAGGAGGGGAGATTCATCTCTGCACGGCAAGAGCGAGGCACGTGGGGTCTGGGCCGGCGTGAGCTTGCTCGCAGCCAAGCGCTGAGCCTCTCTGCCCAGCTGTTTTTTCCTCGCAGGTCCCTGGGTGGAAGAAAATGGGAAGGTGCGAGGGGCGGAGTCGCTCTCTGAAAAGAAAGCGATCTGAGCGCGCAGAGAGGAGAGACTCATGCTCACGCAGTGTGAACATTCCATCTCCGTCAGAGCGGCTTCTGCGTGGGGCTTGCCCAGACAGGAAACGCACTCTGAGTGGACATCGTCAGCGTGTAGAGCGGTCCTTCACGAGCTGCAATGATGGTGCGGCATTTGCAACAACGCCGCTGCTCTTTTAGAGAAAAAAAGTCTATTTTAGCTCGCCAGATGGGGGCAGGGGACGAGCTGGTATCTGCGCCGGATGCTGAAGGTGGCTCGAAGATCAGGCAGGAACAGCAGGACGGCGCAGGTGAGTCAGCTTTTGTCCGCAGCGAGGCGCGTCAACGGCGAGTGGCTTCAAGTCTCGTAGATCAGCGAAGAGAAGATCGTCATCGCTGAAGGAGAATTGATCTGAGATCCTATGGCGCAATGCCTGCTTATATAGCCAGATGGCTCCGTCCATTCTGGCGGGCTTCCTCGCCATTGGTTCGTTTTTATTGCACTGCATGAACCAATGGCCATGCAGTTTCACTGTGTGATTGTAAAGGCTTCAGTCATCGGAGAAGAAAGGAGTTTTCCCCATAGTGTCTAGCGACGCAGTACAAGTGTAGTATCGAAAGGGAACTTCAGTTATTCATCTATCCGTGACCACGTATTGCTGTGAAATGAAATTTTCATCCCCTACAACAGAAAATCAGACCAAAGTGAATGCCTGTTAGATCAGATCAAAGTGACTGTACAGTTAGACATAAGAAGAATTTAACATCTTAAAAAAAAAGTTAGCTCTAAGCTACAGCTTACATTCCATTGAAAGTAGAAAATATACAGATACAAGTGTTCATACCCTTAAGAAGGAAAAGAAAAAAGTAAAAAATTAACTCGATTTTAAGACATTTATCTTGAGTTGTTTTTTTTTTATAGATGTTCCTTTATTACCACAGGCAACAAAAATAGTATATGTTGAGATATTAACTCAGAATGATGTCAGTTGAAAAAGTTAATTTGAAGTGAATCTGATTTTTAAAAATATTCTCAATTAACTTGCATTCCCACATCATGAAGTCTGTGATGTTACTGAGCGTTTCTCACTGTATGCCTGTGTCTATTGGCTTTCACATTAGTGTGTTTAGATAAGTCACTGTGAAGTCTCACTTTTTGTTTGCCTGTTTGCTGATCGCATGACCTTCTGCCTGTTTATATTTGACGATTACTGCCTGCTTCTTCAGGTTTGTCTGCGTCAATTACTTTTAATAAAACCTAAACCTGCACCTGTGTTCTCCTGTCTGCACTTCATGACATCGAGCAGCTTTTGCATCCTCTCAGTTGTAATATTCATTTCTTTTTTCTTTCTGACATCTCTGTTCTAACACTGTCAGATTGCTTGGCCAATCTTTGCTCATTGTTCTTGATATATCTGTTAAAACTCTTCCAGATGTCTTCTTCAAATCAGAAGATGGAGAAGGCCATAGGGAAAAAAAATACTTCTTTCTTTTGGTTCTTTACAAACTATTTTTATGTCAGGTTTACCTTATGTCCTGGATTGTTGTCTTATTGCATGATACATTGATTTTTTTTGTTTTTGTTTCTGTAAAAATAAGGTATATTTTCTATTTTTCATTCAAAAATCATCGGCAATTCAAATGTTTGCATTCAACTCTTGACAGATGCAAGATGTGCTGCTTGCAGCAAAGCCATTAATACTATTTATCAAATACAAGCTAGACTGAATGTTGTGCTTTTCCAATTTAACCCTTTTAACTCCCAACTTATTATACAGTTTTTCATCTTAACTACTAGGAATAATTCATGAACTGCATTGAGCTATAATTACTAAAGGGACGAATGTACAGTGGCTTGCAAAAGTATTCAACTCTGGAATTGATCAGATTTGTCTGAAAAACAAATGATAAATACACATATTCTTCCTGAAAGTATTTTTATTGCAAATTCATATTCTCTTACAGTGAACAGGTCATAATTAATTATCGTTCAGCAAGTATTTAAAAGAAAATCAAAAACAAACATACAAAAAAATGCTGCTTGCATAAGTATTCAGCCTCCCAGGGTCTGGAAGCTCCAGATGAAAGATATTGATTTAACGATGACACAATTGACTAAAAATTGGTCTTCACCTGTAAAATACTAAAACAGACCCACTTTCAGTCCCATTTCCTGAACATAAACCACCTCAGTTGAACTGTCATTGAAGAGACTGTCAGTCTTAAGAGGTTGGACATTCCAATAAGCACTGCTGGATCAATAGTGAGGAAGTGGAAGCTGCATCACACAACCCAAGCACTATCTAAGCAATGCCTTATCTCAAAATTTAGTGCAAAAACAAACAAGAGACTGCTGAAAGAAACCACAGTGAGGCCAACAGGCACTCTGAAGGAGTTGCAGCGTACAGTGGCTGAGAGTGGGGTGAAGGTGACCAGACACCCATTTAAAGAGATCAGTATAACTGAGAACTGAATGGGAGGTTGGCTAGAAAGAAACCATTGCTCAAGAAGAGCTATATGAAGGCACATAGTGGCCCAGTGAAGATATATATATATGATGAGACCAAGAATGAGATAAAAACGTCACGCAGGACAACATACAAGGTCATATTATCCCACATATTAGGCCAAAGAAATGCACGAGCGGTTAAAAATAAAAAGGTGCATTTTCTACAGTGGTCAAGTCAAAGTCCAGGTCTGAATCCCTTTGAGAATCTGTAGCATTGTTTGAAAATTGCAGTCAACAAACAACATCCAACCAACCCGAAGAACCTGGAGCAAATCTGCCAGGACGAATGGATGATAATCTCTCCCAAACAGTGTTCAGAGCTGTTAGGAACTTACCCCAGTGGACTTAAAGCTTTTACTGCAGCAAAAGGTGCTTCTACCAAGTACTAGTCTGAAGGGGTTTACATGTATTGATTTGAAGTCTAGATCTGGTTTGAATAGCAAACGAATAAAAGCAATTCTGCTGTCAAAAATAAACACCCTGTAGTAAAAACATAAATTTAACTCAACTTAGAATCATATTGGATCATTACCGTATCATTTTCTTCTTTTTTTTTTATCATATCTGTATTGTATACTACAAATCAAGATGTGTATTGTTTCATCTGAAAGATAGAGTCACACACAGGGTGTTTACTTACAGTTTGCTTCTAATTAAAAGCTACAAAAAGTAATATTTTCTGTCTGATCAGAATTGTGTGGATGTGTCAGATCGCATACTGATTGACAGTGGTGTCTCCCTGGCAACACAAACAACTCGTGAAGAGTGGAGCTTCCACAGTGTTTTTGATTTTACACGAGTCATGGGTGTAGATATTTCTAGTTTCATGGAGCTCTAGAAAAGCAAAGTCAGGTTCGATTGCTGTTGTGTGCACTCCAGTGCAACTCCCCCAACTAATCAACAGATGATGGCACTGCAATCTGCAGAAGCAGCGTCTCTTGTTTAATAACGTTGCTTAAAATTAGCTTTACTGTCCACTCATTTAACTGTCTGCTATCACGTGGTGAACGAATTATTAACCATTAAGGCTCATGAGTTTTGGTGGTGAAGCATAGCAAGAACATGAAAAGCACTGTCAGAGACAGTAGTCTTGGCTTTTACATTTACATTTAAATTTATATTATGACACCCTTATCCAGAGCCACTTACATTTAACTCATTTATACAACTGAGCAGTCGAGGGTTAAGGGCCTTGCTCAAGGGCCCAGCAGTGACAGCTTGACGGTGCTGGGGTTTGAACTCATGAGCTTCCGGCTTTTCAATGTGCACACTTGTAAGTAATGAGTATTGTAAAAAAAAAAAGATAATTTAATAAAAAATACAGTTTGGCTCCCTTTTTACTGTGTTAGGCAAAGATTATTATCATCTCAATCATAGTGCACCACTCTGCTTCCTGTCATTCCTTTTGGCTATAAAAAAAGTGAACTAGACCAACTAACAATTAATATACAGTCAGGTCCAGAAGTATTTGGACAATGACGGAATTTTTGTGATTTTGCCTTTATACACTACCACAATAGATTTGAAATAAAACAATGAAGATGTATTCGAAGTGTAGACTTTCAGCTTTATTTTAAGAGGTGGCATTTATCATTTAGGAATTACAGCCATTTTAAGCAAAGTACTTCCATTTTCAGGGGCTCAAAGGTATTTGGACA
>CM075013.1:21844862-21856218 GCA_037576675.1 Pangasius sanitwongsei | reverse complement strand
TCTATCTATCTATCTATCTATCTATCTATCTATCTGTCTGTCTGTCTATCTATCTATCTATCTATCTATCTATCTATTTGCTTGCTTGATAATCCCACTCTTTTCCCCTTTTCTACATTAACTTGCCCTTCAGGGTGATTATAATAAAAACAGCCAAAGGTCATCTTCCAAGATCGAAAGTGAGCCAAAGAGCATCAAGTTTGCCAAGAACAATAGACTTTATTTGAATCTTATCTTTGCAGTAGACCTTTGCATATCTGGAAAGTCTAGTTGAAGAAGATTTCTCAGTGTTTGGGAAATAGATCACACAAAGACGCATGAATAGATTTGCATCATTGTGTTGGAAAAAGCGGTTAGATGACCACAAAGTTGACAACAGAAACAATTGAACACTTTCAGCCAGCATGTTTTGAGACGCTTGAGTACTGTTTGTTTATGTTTGTGTGCATGCATGTGTATGAATGTGTGCGTGTGTGGGTGTGTGGAGAACCAGTTAACAGATGCAGAGTCAGTGATGATGCCACGACACACCTATGAGGACCAAATGGGAGTGTGTGTGTGTGAGCGGTTTGTTGTTAGTCACAGTGTCACATCAATGGGCCAGACAGAGCTAATCCCACACGCTGCCCCTAGCTTTACATGCTGTGTCTACAATAAATAAGCTTAGTGTGCAAGAGTGACTTGGCAAAGCAAACAAAGCCAACAAAGAGAAACAGCCATGCTCACTTCAGCCTGAAGGAAGCTAATGGAAATTAATGGGTTTGAGTGCGTGTGTGTGTGTGTGTGTGTGTGTGTGTGTGTGTGTGTGTGAGAGAGAGAGAGAGAGAGAGTAAGGTAGAGAGGAGTACTTTCTGTTACGTGATCATCACGGTTGCATGGTGCCAAAACTAAAATGCAAAACACTAAGTCATCATTCTTTGATTCTCCAAGTACAAAAATCCATGCCATCACCTTGAGCATTGTATTGTTTTCATCTGCCATAAACCTCTTCCACAAACCTTACAGATTTGTAATGTTAAAAGGCACAAACACAAAATCAAATAAAAATGATTTCCTTTATCTTTGCTGTTGGGTTTGACTTTTTTGGCCCCAAGCTCTGAAATTCATTACCTGAAACCCTAAGATTGATCAACACTCAAGAAACTTAAGACTTTTACTTTTGCTCTTTACTTTTATTCTATGTTATACCACAGTGCTGTTGAATTCTTGATTCAGACTGACCCAGAAGGTGTTGATTAATTATCTATAAAAGCAGCTCTGACAAAAGTTCTGGCTCCAAGGTTTATTTTAATGTAGTTTAGAAACAATAACATATTATTAGTTCTTTATACAAGAGTTAGTTCTTGTACACTAATTTGATTGGTTAAGTGGCATTCTAAGAGTGCATATTTTTAGTATAACCACACTGGAACATTTTGCTGTGTGTATCACTCCGTTCATCTGGGTTTCCCACGTAAGATTTCACTTCCTACTTCGAAACGGTTACTACAGTAGTGTTGCTGACATCATCAGTGGACATGGCAAATGTACATTTCAGGAAAATAACTTTTGACTTAAAATATGAAAGCTCGTAAGATGAAGATGAAAAGGATGAAGATGAAGCCAGTTTCACTGGCAGCACCTTTCCCTGCTGATGAAAAGCATCCCCACAACATGATGCTAACACCACCATGCTTCACTATGGGAATGGTGTTCTGAGGAACATTGGGTCTCTAAAAGTAGTGCTTTGTGCCATAGTCAAAAAGTTACATTTTCCCCCCATACACTTGCTAAGTTTCCAACACATGTTCTCATCTGGGGTTTTTTTTCAGCCATGGCTTTCTTCCTACCATTCTTTCCTAGTGAGCTGTGGATCTCTTTCCAGCTCCTTCAGACTTACCCTTAGCCTCTTGGTTGCTCCTCTGACTAATACCCTTCTTACCTGGTTGCTGATTTTCGGTCGATAGCTTCCTTGAGGTTTGGGATGTTCTTTCGGTTTTTTAAAAGAACGAATTTCACGGTGCGCCGCATGTTATGCACAGAACTGTATAAAGAGTCATTCTCTCACCAGCTCTCTCTTGAAGTTAATAAGACAACAAAAATCGCAGCTTGTCATTTTACAAAGAAACTGCAAAGCTGTCCTTCCTAAAGACTTTCATGTGTCAGAAAACTTAAAGGTACAGCTTTACCTCTGACTGTTACAAAGAGCTGAGACTGGTACAGAAAATGTCACCCTATCAGCAATTACACACATTTTTCAATGTCTGCCCTACAAATCCTTGTGTCAGCTGTTACCTTCAGGGTTGGAAAGCACATGTTCTAGCACTTGAGTACATAGTATACTTTAGAGATATTCTTTTAATGTAATTAAATAATAGTACTTTTACTTGATTTTTAAAAAAAAATACAATATTAAGTTTAGTTTCATTTATTTTTGATCACCATTACAGAATAAAAAAAAATAATGCATTTAACTCTGGAAGACTTAGGGCTTTGTAGACAGTATGTGCACATTTTAAATAAGTCAATTGCAAGACCAAATCAAAATAAAGCAGTTTCCTGCTGGAGGTCTACACTTCAGATGCTAAATGCTTAATCAGCCACGGCAAAGTCTGAGACAGTGGAGACAGAGGAGCATCCCTGACCCAATTTATCAAGCAGTTTTAAAGGGCTTCAAAGGAAACAGCGTCATAATGATCAGCAAAATGTATGTGCCAAAACCTGTGGAGATTTCAGCATTTCATTTCAACATCCAACCTGTGGAAACATGTTCAGGTAAGTCATTAGCTAGTTGAGTGACCTAGACCAGATAGTTCAATCCTTTGATGTTTTACAGTATGAAAGCTCTGTTTAATTTAAAATATATATCCAAGTGATGATAAAGCCTATAGGTACCACTCAGGATAATGTGTAAGGGGCATGAACGTAGCCATGTAGCTAGCCAGCTAACCTTACCTTTCTTGATTTTATTGAAAATTAATTCATCACTTGGTGGCTCATTCACTTCAAATAGCTCACTTGGTTAGTTAGAACATTAGAACATAATTGTTCAAAAATGCATCTGTCCGAGATATAGAGCATTTTCGGATTAGATGTGCCAATTGTAGACAAAGTACTTACTTAAGTAGTATTTCACCATAAAACATTAAACACATATTTACTCTTACTTGAGTAATTTTCTTGATAACTTTTTTTAGATTTACACAAGTAAATTATTACAACAGTACCGGTACTTTTACTCAAGTCAGTGTACTTTTTTCCACCACTGGTTATATAGAAATGATCATGTATTAGAACAAGCACATTAATATAAACCTGTGCTTCGCCTTGCAGCCGGAATAATTACAGAAAAAATAATCAACACCTTCTGACCAATCAGTATATTTCTTACTACCAATCAGGTATTAAGAAAGATAACAAAAAGGCGTGCAGAAGAACACTAGCAGGTCCTCCATAATGCCTGGAACAAGCCAGCAGCTGATTTCCATATAAACTCCACCGTAGCTAAGAGAACTGTAAATGAAATTTATTTAGAAACACTATTTAGCATCTTTGAGTTACAGATTCCTTATATATGCCTAAGACATTGCGCAGACATTGGCCTAGGTTAGCATGCTCCTGGTAGAAGATAGCCTTTTAATTATTTACAATTAGAAACATAACAATCGAAGCACAATACTCAGTCAAGCCTGCTTCCAAGTACTTTTAGAACTATATAAGAACGCAGTAAACATGAGTGGCTTTAAATTTTGAAGCTCGATAATTCCTTTGAAGGTTTGAAAACACTGCATTGGAGAAAGGTTGAAGCCAAGCTGAACTTTTAAAATGTCATTTGGTGCGCAGAAAAAGGTGCTATAAACAATGCATTCTGATATTTTGTAGTAGATTCTTAGAACTTTAACTGAGCCTAGAGAAATTCAAGCTGAGACGAGTCCTCAGTATAGTCTTCTCTGTTCTCAGAAGATGATAGTGTAATGGACAACAACAGGATTAAATAAGTGTCAATGATAGAAACCTGGCAACGATGAGACTTCTGAGCATCTCATGCATAAATATATAGAGAGAAGAGTCTACTCAAACATAAATTGTTTACAATCATCCTCCGGAGAGGTGCTCAGCGTATGGACCTGTATCAGAGGCAAAATTCAAATGGAAGTGTAATACCGTATGTAAAATGGCAATGTATTGAAATTCCCCAAACCTGTATGTAATTTTTTTTTTAATCTCAAAATGAAAAATTCATATTCAATAATGACATTTAGATTTGACATTTGCTTGCTAGCATTACCATTTAATTCATGTGGAGATAATGATTACCTTTATTCAAATGAAAATTAAAACTAGAAAAGGTGTGTGTGTGTGTGTGTGTGGTCTATGTGATAATGGTTTCAAAATGATGATTGGAAAGTCATTTAGTTTGGATGCATTTACACTCAACAGCCTTTGCAATTTCATTACAGCGCTTCCTTGATTTTCCTTACACAGCTACTCCTGCTCCGATTCTCTTCGAAAATGCATTTCAAGGCAATTACACAAATTGCTGTAACATCTTTTGGTTCGATCGCCATATTTTTTGAAGAAAGCCTTTTGACTTAGTGTGCTGTGACCCCCGCCCTAGTGACAGGTGGACGACTGTGAAAACTAAAATGCAATCAGCTAGGTAAATTGAGGAGATGCCGCTTTTTACATTATAACTCTGTTTTTCTGGGTTTTTTTTTTTTTACACATTTAAATTTTGCCATCTTTATAGCACACTGTTGTCTTTGATAATGAAATTAAAAATTTGCTCCAGAGTGCAAAAAAAAAAGATAACGTAAATTTAGTAAACCTTTTTGGATGTCATTTTGACACCATTCACAATGACGGTGCACTATCATACGAAGCGTACTATGCACAGTTCAGGAAATACATTAGATTTTAGAGTTTGCATTTTCAATAGAATAAGCCTAATCATAAAGCATCCAGATCTCTATGTGAATGAAATGTCAATGCCACTACACCAAATGTCAAATGCAAATATCATTTTTGAATTAGAATTTCCTTCATGAGCTTCACTGGGAATTTCAAATTTGAATATAGGAAAAACATTTTACATTCCAGTCAGTTCCATTTGGATTTTGCCATTGATATGATTCCATACTTAGTCACACCCTCTAGTGTAGACAAATTCACATCTAATTTGCTAGGTATGTGCAAAAAAAAAAACATTGATCCACCATATTTCAGCTGTATTGTAAAGGGATTTGAGTGAAAACATTGATGTTACAGTGTTTAATACAGTGAGTTTCCATTTTGCAACCAAATGTGAGGTGATTTTTGCAAAGTTGACAAAACAACACAAATACACATATTATATTAACATAGCTGTCAAAGTCTGACATGTGTGATGCATGGAGACAATCATATTAGCTTGATCAGCATTAGTGTGTGTGCTTTCAAGCACTGAGAACTGCTGTGAATTGGATGGATTTGTTTTGCTGTGCTTTCAAGTTTAATGAGAGAGAGAAAGAAAGAGAGAAAGAGACAGGCAGAGAGAGAGAGAGAGAGAGAGAGAGAGGAATGCATAAAGAGGTCTTGTTTTATTAGAACCATGCAGTGTAGGTCAATTACAATGTGCTGATTTGAAAGCCACACTGTTGTTTCTGTCCTTGTATCCTATTTTTTTTTTTTTTCCCCCAAATGATTTAACTAATAAAACTCCAAATATAATAGAGCTAATAGTGATGGTCGTACCCTTTATGTTTGTTTCAGCCGACAACCTTATTGATTAAATGGAAATGCTTCTAAATCAAGAGTGAAGGTGTGTCAAGAAGAAGGAGGGAAGGCCAACTAACTAATGTGAGGTGAGAAAGAAAAAATAGAAAAAAACAAAAAAAAAAACCCACACACGCCAACCCTAAGTAAATTAATGATCAATTAATGAGAGTACTTTTTATAGTAATGTAGCATTTAAAGTATGCTCTCAAAACATAGATACCAGGAAAGCAGCAGATACAATACATATAGTGTATTATACAGTATATAGTACTTTGAAAAGTGTATTCACAGCGAGCAGGTTCATATCTCCAGGTGAGACCTAAAAGGATGTGATAAATATCTGATGATTTGAAGCAAATTGCCACGGCAGGTAGAGATTGGTTCATTCGGTTTTGGCACAGTCGTAATAACGGCATTAATTAATTGAGTGTCATGACAGTATTTGGAACTGTCACAATACTAGTATGGGGCTGATTGCGGTATTGTTACACTTTGTTCAGTTTAACTCCTGGTTAAGACTAACACTAAATAAGTCAATGAATATCATTTAAAATTGTGGTCTTTAAATAGGTTCGGGTAAAGTAATTAATTTTGGATTCTTAGGGATTTATATATCCGTGAATGAGGATAAAGACTGACATTACATTATAGTTATATCAAGCAGAAATCCCTCTCTCTTACACAATCTGTCTCTCTCTCTCTCTCTCTCTCTCTCTCTCAACTGAAAGCTTAATGGATCTTTAGTGGAACATATGGACAGCTGTCTCTCTTATTGGCCTGATTGCTTCAGCGGTGTTGGAAACACGCACTCGTCTTTCTTAGCCTCTCTGCCGGCTGGTCTGTGAAAGTTGCTTATGCGCAAACAATCAATTTGAGATGAAAACAGCAGCCACAGAATGCTGGCCACCGCGGTAGCCTGCCTGATTGCGTTTAAAGGAGAAGTTTGGCCCTGCCGCTAACAATTAGTATGTTTAAATACACATGGCTGCCGATCCATCTGGCTTTCTGTCACTCTGTCAACTTTTCACGTACTCTCGCAGCACATACTGCATACCCCTCACAGCTTTTAGTCTCACATCCATTTCAACTTAATGTAGCAGTTTGCTCAAAAGGATATCGAGCGCACACAAAAGCAGAAACTGAGTTGATGATGAATTTGATATGCAAAGACCAACTGTAGTATATTTGCATACAGGCATTATTACTTGAGTTTTACTCACATGTGATATTTTTTCCTTTGCAGTTTATAAGAGACCCGTGTCTGTCATTATTGTCAACAGACCTCTGGCCTGAAATGACCCCAATGCCCTCATATCAAGAACAGCAACAATTGTCAGGACACTGGACTAATGATAAAATAAGCAAACAACACAATCTCGCAGCACAAGCCTTCATTAGAAAGGTTATTCGCGGCTGTAATATTAACATAGCCTTAATTGTAGGTAGGAAAATTCCTCCAGAAAGTCATATCATCATGCATAGCAGACTAACTAATCTGACCAATTTTCTGTGGCTCCTTCTAACCGCAAAGCTCTAGGTAATAGAGTGGGTGGTAGAACAGGTGACGAAGGTGACACATCTAATATTGGAGTGCTAGTTTCTCATCCATGCTTCACTGGTACTGGAAACACAGCCCACCCAGAATACCTCGGAATATCTGCTAATTAGCTTCATTTGCTAAGAAAACAAACTAGGGCCAGATGGCGCTGCTACCAAGTGTTCATCGATCTTGAGTCCCACTCGCGCCAGCACTCAGGTTGGAGGTGGATTGTCCGTAGAAAAAGCATTCAGAATGGTTGCCTGACCTGAAGCAGATTGTTGGTTGGTGACTGGGACAAAAAAAGAAAAGAAAACCAGGCAGACTAGTGCATCTAAAATGTAAAAAAGTTTTCTGCATGTTTTCTTATCCTGCATTCTTTCCGGACCAAATCAAGAATTAACACCTGCCCTAGTTCACTGTAAATCAGCCCCAAAATGTAACTCTGACAAATCGCCACCTGTTCAAGCACATTTTTTTCAGCTCAAGGTATTTAGACCCCAGTCAGTCTAGCTATACTGTCTCTAAGCAAGCAACATTTGAACTTTTCTTCAACAGCAACAGTCAAAGTCTGATGCCAGTTAGCACTGAAACATATTACAGCTAGGGATTAGAGAAGGTGAGCCAAATCAGTGTTGTAAAAGCCAAGGCATTGCTTTGGGATGCAGTGGCTTAGTGGTTAAGACTTTGGGCTACTGTTTGGATGGGTGTGAGTTCAAATCCCAGCATTACTAAGCTACCATGGTTGAATACTTGAGAGACAAGTGATCCTTTTTTTTTTTTGGCATCATCCAAAATTTTGTTGTAAAAACTTTAGACTATGACAATGAAGGATTTCTAGCAAATGTAATTTATGAACCATTCCGTAAAAACAAGAAATTGTTGAAGAAAGTCGGTATTTCGGTCCCATCAGCTGTAACTGCTTTGTGTTACTGCTTTTATTCCAGTGGTTTTTCAGGGCCGGTTTAAATATCACCATGGCCCTTCTAGCCACAGCACTATTTAATACATTGAAAGGCATGGACATCTATTATTTGGCATCTAATACTGCAAGATTTCTTCAGTGACTTTAACCTTGAGCTTTAAGAGAAAAGAAGTCAGTGACTGTGATGCAAATAAATACAGTTCTGCTACATTTAATGAAATATATAATAATCAATAAATAAAGATGGGGTGTGCAGGGGGCACTTAATTCAACTCTACGTCTGCGTGTTGCCCACAGCCATGAGAACAGTGTCAGTAGTAACTCTTGTATCGCTTTCATGTACTACATTCATTTTAGCTAAATAACATGATTTAAGAACGTCTGCCAGTAATCTAATCTAGTAATGCAACTCTGCTGGGATTGCTGTCCTTGCTCTTTCCCCCTGATGATGGCAACCTTGAAACACACACACTTTCCTCAACAATGACTTTCTTTTTCTAATAGTAGGCGTAGACACTTTTGACTGTTTCTTATATTTCTTGGGAATGATGCATTACAATGGAATAAATGTCATAACAAATGAAAGAATAGTAAAATATTTATTATTTTAGTATGGAATTATAGGCTGTGTGTGTGTGTGTGTGTGGATACCTGTATACTGCCTCATACACTACAGTGTGAGCGTAGTGTGTTTACAGAAACACACAAGTACACACAGACTATATAGCCAAAAGTATATGCACCCCTGGCCATCATACTCATATGTGGTTCTTCCCCAAAATGTTGCCACAAATTTCCATTCGCTGGAACTAAGAGGCTCAAACCTGTTCCAGCATGACGATGGCCCTGTGCACAAAGTGAGCTCCATGAAGACATGGTGTATTAAGGTTGGAGTGGAAGAACTCGAGTGTCCTGCACAGAGCCCTGACCTCAACCCCACTGAACACCTTTGGGATGAACTGGAACACCAACTGAACCCCAGACTTCCTGGCTCGACATGTGGTAAAGAGAAGAGTCCACATACTTTCAGCCATTTAGTGTATACTTTGTAAATACTGTGTATATACAAATATATATATATATATATATCTATATATATAAATTTACAATGCTATTTAATACTATTATCAGAAGAAATCTAATTGGTTATAACTGGTTACACAATATCGTAATGATTTTTGAGCCAGTTCTGTGTGTCAGTTTATACAGAAGCCTTTGTGATAACTTGTGATAACTGATGTGTGTTAATGGTGGCTATATCTCAAGGCTAACTTAACACTGGACTGCAGATTAAGTAAACATTTTATTCTGTCCTCCACCCATTGAATTTTGAACATTCCCATACCATTCATACCTTTATTACATAAAAGTGTCATTTATATGACTTTTGAAAATCAAAAATAAGAAAATGTTATCTATCTCAGATTAGTGTCTTTGACTACATGTTCACAGGAAATTGACCTCAGAACACAAAGTCACACAAAACAGCCTCTGGTGTTGGAGGTATGAGCAGTGCGGCAACTTAACCACCTGACAACTTACCCCACTCTCCTCCTACACAGCCTTCTTTGCATTCTATCAAAAGTGCCTAAAGGAATTTATACAAATATAACCAGTGCACTATTATTCCTGACAGAACCAAGTTCTTTCCATCTTTAACATATCCCTTATCATTAAGAGAGCAGAGGGTAGTTTGGATGGCCAGTCGAGTAAGGCAGCACCAGCTTCAAAACAAATTATTCTGAATCCTGCCTCCATGTTTTCCTCAAGAAATTCAGTTAAAAAAAAGCCCTTTGCCAAATGTGTGGTCAGGTTTGATCAATCTTAATGAGAAAATAGAAGAGACTACACAGACAACTTCTTAGGCCAAACATCTATCCATTTTCTGTACCACTTATTCTACACAGGGTCATGGGGAGCCTAGAGCCTATCACAGGGACTCGGGGCACAAGGCAGGGGACACTCTGGATGGGATGTCGACACATCGCAGGGCACAATCACACACTTACACACCCATTCACTCACTAAGACCAATTTAGAGATGCCAAGCAGTCTACAATGCATGTCTTTGGACTGGGGGAGGAAACTGGATTACCCAGAGGAATTCCCCCGAAGCACAGGGAGAACATGCAAGCTCCGCCCACACAGGAGCTTGTCTCATTTGGAAAGTTGGATAGAATTAATTCCTAACAAGTGTAACTCAATTAAAATTTCTTTGCTTAAAGATTTCTCTTTGATATCACAGGAAATGTAATTAGGATTTGCATGTGTGATTCATTTAGGTATCAGCTTTGTCACAATTGTTCTCCTAAATTCCTTAGGAGAAATAGAATGAGACAAAAAAAAGACATGAGTTTTTTTTCTGAGATTAGGAGTCAAAACAAAGGAGTCAAAACAAACTTAGCAAGAGGAGGATTTGAACACAAAAATGCCAAGACCACTGCTTTGTCACTACACTACCTGGGAAATTAACTCGTGAAATGTCTTCACCAAATACAATTTTCAAATTCTGGATTAAAAAATGTCTTCTTAACATATTAGTATAACATGACTGGATTACTGTATTACAGGATTGCAGAACATCCTAACAGTGAAACATAATTAGGTTGATGTGGACAAAAACTAAATAAACCTGAGTATTTAGTGTGCTCAAATCCTTTTTATACTTGTATTACCGTATCATAAATTCATACATTTAAAATTTCTATCCAGAATTTATATATTTCTGCAAAGCTGCTTTGTGACAATGTCCACTGTTAAAAGCGCTATACAAATAAAATTGATTTAAATTGGATTCATACAGAACAACTTGGTACCTAGTGTACTTCTCAAGTATACTTAACTATGATATAAAATATAACTCTAATATAAAAAGTAGTGTGTGTACTAGTGCAGCAGAGCATCATGCTAAATAAGCCTAGAAATCAAATGCCTTGGCAGTGCTCATTCACTGGTACAACTATGGTGTGACTTGTATTCTCTGATGCAAGATCAAATTCTCATAATGCCTACAAAAATATGAAAGACCACGATTATTAATGGTAATCAGTATACAAATGACAAATGTCCATATATATATATCATTATATATACAGTCAGGTCCATAAATATTGGGACATCGACACAATTCTAACATTTTTGGCTCTATACACCACCAC
>CM075013.1:21821793-21844762 GCA_037576675.1 Pangasius sanitwongsei | reverse complement strand
TCCCTCTTATTTTGGTAAAATAATTAACATTTTGCAGATTCTGAAAGGGGGATGTAAACTTTTGACCTCAACTGTAAGTCTGGGATATGTCTTTATTCAGTCAATCTGGAATTCCATTAAGTTCCTTCATTTTTCTAATCTCCTTTTCTAAGCATTATACAGCAGCAAACAATCAACAAACTGTCCCAAGACTCTTTCCCTTTATTTTGCAATTGCTTGGCATCTAGCACGAAGCTTTCCAGAATCTTTGCTCACGCATGTATCTGCAAGTGGCTATGGTGAATCAAATGTCTTCCCGCTCCTGATTTGATTGGCTAAATTGGTTACGTTTTTATGCTGCATAGCAATCCAGAAGACATGTGGATGCAAGTAAACTTTCCAGCAAACATCTGGAGAGCTATTCTCTAAAGTTCAATAATGTGTGTTGACTGGCAATGCTGTGGTCTTTTCTAATGCTACGGAAATTGCAGAAGGTTAAATCACCCATGCGACTTCGCTAGGGTTATCATTACTTAATCAAAAAGCTAGCAAGCTAAAAATGGGTTGTTGTGGCCAGGTGAAAAAATTAAAAAGAAGTCAGCACGATAGTATTCTGATAAGTGTACAAATACACCTATGTTGTCAACACTGATTAGAGTGGTACTGATTATATAGTATTATAGAGTATATATTATATTATATATTATTATGCATTATATTCTACAATATATTATATTATATATTAAAGGGTATTGTGCATATATTGTGTAGTATTATAGTATTATATACGATTATTATTATTATTATTATTATTATTATTATTATTATTATTATTTTTATGTGCCCATGATAGCCTCAGATTCCTGTTCTTGCCAGGAGTGGAACCTGATGTCTTCTGCTTTTGTAGCCCATCTACCTCAAGATTCAATGTTCAGTGCATTCTGAGATGCTTTTCTGCTCACCACGCTTGTAAAGAGTACTTTTTTTGAGTTACTATATCCTTCCTGGCAGCTCAAACCATTCTGGCTATCTTCCTCTGACTTCTCTTATTGAGGCATTTCCACTCACAGAACTGTTGCTCACTCAATGTTTTTAGATTTTAGTACTATTGTATTATCATAGTATTTATTGCATCATTTTATTGCATCATACTGAATATGTTTATTTTTATTACTGCTTGAATATTTTTTGCTTGGTCACACTGCTTTTTGCTTGCTGCCGTAATGTGTGAATTTTTCCTCTGGGATTAATGAAGTGATCTATCTACATATCCATCTATCTATCTAGAGTAAAATAATATTACTATTTTTTTAATCCATTATTATCATAAGACAAAAATTTTATTAGTCTATATGTGGGTGTAGATAAAAAATTGTGGCATTTCATTTGGACAGAGAGATGGCAGGACAGACACCACATACTATATGAAGACAGGAATTTAAAAATATATATGGATAATATATGGAAATATGGATAAATACAGTGTATTTATTAAATACAGTGTATTTAGAAATAGTCAGGACAAAGTAGCAGACACTCTGAGAGGGAGCTTGTAAGTAGTCTGATAAGTACTATCAGCTTACTGACTTCAGTGAAACCTTTTCCATAAACAGATTTTAAAAGCCATCGGATGCATATCGTTGCATATGGAGACGCAATGTTTAAGAGAACCTACTCTTGTGGGGTTTTTGTATTGAGGAACAGTAATTATCAATTAGTTGATATTAATCATTTTGAACCTCTCATATTTTTAAACTACCATACCAAGCAATGCATATTTAACGATGGCAGGACAGGCGAAATGTTTCACACACAATTGTGTACTGCACAAACGTGACAGTGACCTTTTTTTGCCGTCAGCTGTAAAAGTATTTCCTCATTGCGTACACATGATACATAGGCTGAGACCCCCTAAGGTTTAAATCCTAGAACTGCCCTTGCTGAATAAGTTTCCTTTTAACATTTCCAGCCACCAATTAACAATGAAGTGAGATCATTACTACACTCCTGAACAAAAAAAAGAAAGAAAGAAAGAAAGAAAGTAAGGCAAAATGTTAAGCTTTTGATGGTCTTAACAGCAACTCATTGGTCAGGAAATGAGCAAGAATTAAATAAATAGATAAAGGAAGTTAGTATGGGAGCTTGTCACTTTGATTTCTTTAAATGTTTAAGGCTTGTGGCCATTGATGGGCTGCATCTGGTGTGACAGAGAACCAAATAATGACTAATCCTTTAAGAAAAAAAAAGATATTTTTGGAAAATCTTGTACACTCAGACATGTGTTAGTTTGAATTTTACATCAAGCATTTTAATCATTATCATGATTTTACCTTTGTGTACAAGATTTTCCTCAGTTCACTTCAGCAAAGGTAAATGAGCGAATGGCAGCACAAGAGCTCTCAGGAGTGCATTTATTTCATTCTTGCTCATTTTCTGACCAACAATTTGTTGTTAAGACCATTAAAAGCATAACATTTGCCATTTTTGGCCTATTTTTTTGCCCAGGAGCGTACAATGCTTTCAGAGATGAAATACAATAGTACGACGATGATTGATGATTCTGTGATGTATGATGATTCTGTAAATGTGGTTTTGGATAATTGCTGAGTTTTGCTAACTAGATCGGAGTTAAGAAGACAGAATTTGAGTTAAGAAGACACACAAATATGTCTGTGTACTGTTATTCTCACAGCATTAGATACAAATTACCTTTAATGAACAGGGATACAAATTAGCATATTAAACTTTATAGACATAGGAATAATAGGAACTGCTTTTAAGAGTAATTCATTTTGAGAATCCTTCTCTCTCTCTCTCTCTCTCCACTCTTTCTACATCTTTCTTTTCACACCTCAATAGATAATGTACGTTTTTCGAATTAAAGCATTGCACTGTGTGTGCAATTTCATCTAACACTGACCGTGTCACAAACACTCTGAGATGGTAATATTCTGTCTGTCTTTATGAGGGAGAGCAGTAGAAACACTCCACTTTCAAGCTTATTAAAAAGAAGCAAAGCCTCATTACCATAATACATATTACGGAACTTAGGTTTCTCATGCACACCAACCAAGCACGGACCCACACACTCATGGTAAGAAGTGGTCTTGTTCTGGAGGTGTGTGTGTGTGTGTGTGTGTGTGTGTGAGAGAGAGAGAGAGAGAGAGAGAGAGAGAGCGAAAAAAGATTTTGCAGGTTTCATGCCTAATTAGGTTAGCCTCTTGTATTTTTCTGTTTTGACATGTGCACAAAGCTGTTAATACTCATGAGGAAAACGAGAGATTTTATTCCTGAAAGTCAGAAATAGGACATGGTGATTACAGTACAGTTGTTTGACGGTTGGGATTTAATTCCTTGAATTATATAAGATCTGATATATAAGATTTCTGATTGAAAGATTAATGCTGTGAGGAAACACCGATGTAAAAAAAAAAAAGAATTTAATAACACTAAGAAATAATCAAGCTCTTAGGGAATCAGATGTATACACGAAGTGACGGGCACATTGCCCTGATGTAACATAACACTGATTATAATATATAATGTGAGGAAGAAACCACTGTTAGAACATTAAACCAATGACAATACATTGCAAAAGATTCAGTTTATTAAAGCAGCTACACTATATGATCAAAAGTTTGTGGACACCTGACCATCACACCCATATGTGCTTGTTGAACATCTCATTCCAGATTTATTCCCCTTTTGCTGTTATAATAAGCTCCACTCTTCTGCGAAGGCTTTCCACTAGATTTTCGGGTGTGACTGTGGGGATTTGTGTTCAATCAGCTATAAGAGCATTAGTGAGATCAGGCGCTGATGTTGGTGAGGAGGTCTGGGGTTCAGTCGGTGTTCCAGTTCATCCCAAAGGTGTTCAGTGGGGTTGAGGTCAGGGCTCTGTGCAGGACACTCGAGTTCTTCCACTCCAACCTTCACACACCATGTCTTCATGGAGCTCGCTTTGTGCACAGGGGCATCGTCATGCTGGAACAGGTTGAGCCTCTTAGTTCCAGTGAAGGGAAACTGTAATACTACAGCATACAAAGACATTCTAGACAATTGTGTTGTGTTGTGTCAAAAAAACAAAAAAAACAACAAAATTTTTTTTAAACATGGTAGAATTAAGACATTCTTATAATTTACTTACATTTTTTTTAAATCATTGATTTACTTTGAATCTATAATTTGGGTAGCAGGGTTTGTACTTTGTCAAACATTATTGAATGAAAGGACTTACACAGCATGGCACAGCATGTAGTGTTGCAACCTCACAGCTCCAGGGTCTCTGGTTTGATTCTGTGCACTGTTACTATCGGTGTGGAGTTTCTGTGCAAAATAACATACCAGTAGGTAGAGTGGATAAAGCGGTTACTGGGAGTGAGTGAGAACTTCTTCTTCTTCTTCCCGTCATCTTTAGGAAATTCAGATGATGCCGCTTCCTGTCGAGCATGCAATTTATGGAATATTTCAAGTATTTCATAGGGGTGAATGTGTTCAGGTAACAGGGTTGAGTGATTGTTGAAGGACAAGACTGAAATGTACATTATTCACAAATTATAAAGGATGACTCATGGATAGGAATGTTTTAAGCATGAGATGTTGAATGGATTTACACATTAATGCAAAAATATAAGATTTTGAAGTATTTTTCAAGCTAAAGTGTTTAAATTTGGTTGGGATAGGCAAAATGCTGTAGATAAATTTTAAGCTGAACCATTCAGTATGTAGTTGTGAAGGACACTTTACCTATGCATACGCACATTACCAGTGGGATACAAATGGCATCCTAATTGTGGAATCACTCTATTGGAAAAATGCTTATTTAAACAGTGTGTTGTGTTGGTTGCCATCAAACTGACCTAATTGTAAAACATTTTTTTAAAACTTGTTTTAGCTTCTATACGTTGAACTGAAATGTATTTTAGGGTAGTTGTGCATGGCGCAATAGTAAAAACACAATTTCGTTACACAGGATGTGACATTTGAGTTTGTATGTCACCTTGTATGTTTTCTCTCTGCATACACCGTGCTGTCATGGGCTGTTGGAGATACGCTTATACATGACAGCATGCCCTACTGGAAAATTATTCTGAAGAATTTCTGGACATTTCTCCCATTCATCCTTTCTGTCGAATTCAGTTTTTTCTCCTGTTGTGTCTTGCGCTAATGTTGTAAATAACCTGCCTCATATAACCTATGCTTATAGGATGCAGAAAGGCTTAGGATTTGTTGAATATTATGGTACTTGATATTCCTTCACTCTTCCTGATGGAGAAATCCCAACAGTGTATAATGACTGAATCGCTTTATTGATCAGTCTTAGGCAGCAAGACATCCCGGCATTAAGCAGCCCCAAGTTGGTTCATGCAATTGCAATCTTGCACAAATTCCACCCACTTTGAAATGAATAAACTCCAGCCATTCTTTTGGTGATGCTTGGTAAAGGGAGAAGTGTCTGTGAAACCACACAGCCAAAAACACACAGAAGATGTATGTTTACTGCTTACAAGGTGCTACTGTAGAGCAGGACATAAACGTTCGAGGGTGCATTTACTCAAACACAATACTAGTATAGGTTGAGTGAACAACAAAGCTAATTGTTTTCCAGGAAGTGAGGAACTATAAATTTAAAATGAGATTATCTCCAAAACTAGATATACTATCGTATTCGTGTACGTAACACTAATGGACAGGTACAAAAAGCTCTGAAACACAATTTTTCTTTTTTCAGGGGCACTTTAGCCACTTCTCTGTTCATTACAGATGAACTCCTGCATAAAAAGCATTGGTAAAAAGGGCTAAATGATAAAAATAACCCACAATTTCAAATGATTCTGTTAACTATTTTAGCTTAGCAGAATGTTTTTGGACCATTACAGTTCTCGAAACTTCTGGTTGACACAAAACATTCCCAGCATCTTAGTTTGTGTCTAACTGGGAATGTGATGTGAGCAACAGCATCGTGAAGCAAACCACTGTTAGGCCAAATGTTTTAAAACATGGCAGAAGTTACTGTATTTTTTATAGTTCTCAGTCTAACTTTCCTCAAACCTGTTGAATATTTCAGTACATGTTCTGATAACTTTCTCTGCTCTCTGCTGGGAGAGTGATGAGATCTCCAACATGCCATCATATGATCAGCGAAATGTCTCCGCTTTCTTTCTTATCCTTGAGAGCTACTTTTGTCCCTTGTGCTTTGCACTGTGAGATGAACAGTGAGATAGATTGGTGAATTTGATATCATCCAGCAAGGATTAAACCACTATTCTGCGCTTCATAACCCCAGAGATGTCAACAGTCTACCAATCTGTTTTTATAAAGCATGCTTTCCATCATGCCCAGCTTATACAACAGACGGAAGCTATTAAGACGAGTCCTGCAAACAAGAAGCTATCCCCCCCCCCCCCCCCCTTCCTGGCTTGTTAGAAAAACAGCATAAATACATAAACACCTGCTGTACTGTTGAGAGGCTCTGATGGATTTAAGCAAAGAGGGTTCATGCAGGGGGGAGCTTGTTACTCCGCGTTCTCCATGTTTCAATGAATAAATATGAAGTTCGGTTGCCAAATCTGTTTAAATGCAAGTGGGCTTGTGGAAATGAAGCATTAAAATCTCATCCTCTGCCTCAGCCCGGGAGGAACTGCTTTTCTTGGGCCTTCCGATTCAATGTAGCCCCCAGAATGCATTGCATATGGATGGGCTGCATCCACAAACACATAGTAAAAGCCCAGAAATCTTCCAAGAACCATTAATTAGCATCAGTAATGACAATGCTCTTATTATCTGCTATTTTTATTTATTTATTTATTTATTTATTTATTTATTTATTTATTTATTTTCTGGCTCCTGTTGCCATAAGACAACTCCAGCATCTCCCTCAAACTCACTCTTTCTTACTTTCCACTTCTCCACTTGTTTATCCGAGCCAGATTTTCTGAGCCACAGCTTTTAGGTGGAAGACTCTCTCTCATTTTAACTCTCTCTTCAGTCTGACTTGGGTTTTTTGAGCACTGCAGCGAGGGTGAATGGGGGAAGCTCTCGTGGCTCTCAACTCTCCCCGTCTTTATGATTACAGTTTCCTATTACCTGCCTCCAGCCGCAGAGATAGGAGGCCTGCCGAGCACCGTGGGAGCCGCTCTATTGCCGTGCATTGTGATGGGTTTTCCACTGATGTTTTCCTGCTAGCTCCTCTTCAGCCTGTCAGTTCTGCTTTCTCCACTACTGGGCCCCCCTTCGCCTTCTCTGTCCTCCTCCCTTCTTCCCTACCTCACTTCTCTTGCTTATTTTCTCTGAACACAGCTGAGGCATTGTCAATGTGATGGAAGGCAGTGTGTTGGTGGGATGCGCCTCTCAATATGTGTGTGTTTGTGTGTGTGTGTGTGTGTGTGTGTGTGTGTGGGCATGAGAGTGTGAGTGTGCTTGTATGATATGTGAAAGGTAAGGAGATGCTGTACCTCTTGCTGGAGGAATGATGGGTGTCAGAATGTGCTTATGAAAAAAATGTAAATCATTTATGAGTAATCGATTGTGGTTAAAGTCATTATTTGCTTTATATTTTAAAAAGCCCTGAAAAATATATTTTACTTTGAAATACCAGAAATTCCCCTCATTAACGTATATCAAGTAATTGTCATAAAAGTCACACTTTTTTGCTATTATTATTATTTTGTACATGTTAACACATATACAAAAAGAATTATGCACCACCACCCACTCTCACAGAGTGACTCTTGTGAGTCAGTGAATGCTTTTTCCTGATCAGGGTACTATATTATACCACATTAATTTTAATTCCTTGAGGCAGTAAAAGTATACTGTTTAATTTGTTGTATGGCTGCACAAATACAGTCCCTCTATTAAGTAAGATGTAGATGTACTATTACTAACTATAGACAGTGTGTTTCAGCCCCTCTACCTAGTCCATCACTGGGAAAAGGACCACTAAGGACCACCAGACCATAAAAAAATACTTGGATGATGGACCATTCACAAGTAAGGAAAAGTACAGTACACAGAAGCATATCTACACTATTGCTGGTGGTCCTCTTCTTTTTCCAGTGATTGATGCTGACAAACTGTGCATTTGTCTGTAATTGTACTCCTACATAATGCACCTTTTAGGTAGGTTTATCTGAAGAAAATGGCCACTGATTGTAGGAATAATGTTGCTACTGAATATGTACTTCACCTATACAGTATGTGTCACTCTATATGAACAACTTTCAATTTAATATGAAAAACTACATATTGGAACATGGCTCTTATTATAAAGCTCTGCTCCTTGTAAGCTTTTCTCAATGATTACATGTTCTACATAAATTTGTGTTCCATCCACCACCTTCAATACTGGAAGACTGACATTTATTTTTTTCCTAGGAAATATCACTGGGAAAATGATTCTCACTCTCCCTTTTTCTCTCTTGGTATTGAAAATTGCAGTGAAATGCATAAATGTGGACAAATCTCTCAATATGTCCATTTATGTGCTTTGTATTTTTTTCTGTGTGGGTGTCCAGTAGGTATTTGTTGATTCCTACCTTTGAGAGGGTCTTGGCTTTCAGATACGAATAAATTAATTACAGTCAAAATTACCAACTGCACTTCATGAACGAACATTTACACACAACACATACACACACATAATTTTCCTAAACCTCAGTAACCCTCACAGGCAACAGAGTTTGCTTCCTGTCCACCGAGTCAGAAGCCACAGTTATCCAGTGTCTCAACCGCCCTTATCTAGGACACACACTTTCTCAATCTCTCGCCCTGTCTCCTCCACTCTGTAGCTGTCACACTCCTTTCAGCAGTCTGTTCAGGACCTCACACTCGCAGATCCTCTCCACACATATACAGATATTTTTGAAAATGTAGTTTTCACCCTTCAGTTTAAAATAATTCTCAGTATACATTAAAAGAATTTTTGAAAACATTAGGATGAAAATGCTCACATGAACAGCCAATAAGGGGGAGACAGTATTTCATAAACTGTACCAAGAAGCTACGCGTTGAGAAGCAGAGAAAGAGAAATGTGGAAAAACACTAGCATCCGGAAAGTTCATTCATTCTTCTTCAGTAACAGTTTTATTCTTGTCAAGACAAGGATCCACGTGGACTGACGATATGGTGAAACTACCGCTTTAATCCAATTCAATTTATTTGAAGTGCGCTTTTAACAATGGACATTGTCACAAAGCAACTTTACAGAAATCTGGATATAACATTTTTATTTACATTTGTCCCTAATGAGCAAGTCAGGTGCAACAGTGGCAAGGAAAAACTCCCTGAGAAGACATGCGGAAGAAACCTTGAGAGGAAACAGAGTCTAAAGGGAACTCATTTTCATTTGAGTGACACTGGATAGTGTGATTACTGCTTAGCTGGGACTTATCAATAATCTCAGTTGGTGGTGTGATTTGTATCACTGGACACATGCAAAACCACAACAGGAATGCACAAGTTCATGCTGTGACATCAGCATTTTTGAAAACATACCTTTTTTCCATCTACATGAAATCAGTGAAAATAAGATTTAAAAAAAAAAAGATGTCTCCGCCTTGGAGAGAGATTTGTAAAGGCTTTATTTTCAGTTTTTGTGTGTACAGGTGGCCAAAATGCAAAGAAAATAGACATAAGAAAAGACTATAAAGAATATCGTCTTATGGCCTGCTTGCTGCCTGTATCAGCCCACAGGCATTAGTGTGACATGAAGATTGGAATTATGAGAAATCTGAGTATAGCAAAATATGTCACTATGAAGAAATTACATATGGAGAAATCTCTACTATCTTGTATTATTATGTTACTCACTATTTCCTATTCTCTCAGCTCCAGTATTCCAATATGCCCCTTTTCATAGTCCCAGAACTCTCTCTTTTCTCAGTCTGTCTCTCCAGCATTCTCTCTTCCTCATTCTCCTAGATTAGTTGTGTCCCAACGGTGCTGTTTCCCCTGTCTTGTCTGTGTATCGCTCCGCGTTGGACATTGGCTGTCTCGGCCCTCTCTCCTCCTGCTGTAAGCCAACCATCTGTGCATAATTGACTGCAAACCTGGGAATACACTGCAGTGCTTGGGAAAGAAAGACAAAAGGAAAAAGGGGAGGAGAAGGTGGCCTCAGTGCGCTCATCACCACCGTGCCATTTGACCTCTTGCATTATGAGAGCAGAAAAGGATCAATGGTTAGAGGAATATGCCTATTATTGTAGAATCTCCTCCTCTGGATGCCACAGGTGGGTGGATTTTGGATTTTGGAGAACAGCAGGTGGTAATTGGAATGAGGATTAGTTCATATAAATCGCTTTATTCTAAAATATCTCCAGCCCTCAAATCTCTAACTTCTATTCAATTTCCTTCCTCTTCTCACACTCATTAATCACCCTTCTGCTCCTTGTGTGCCTTTCTCCTACGTTCACTCGATTTTCCATGCTCTTTTTCATGTAGTATTTCTTTCAATCACTTGATTTTCCTCCATTTTCCGGCTCCTCCTCCGCTGAAGTGGCTCTTCATAGTGCTGCTATCTCTACATCTGGGCCTTTGGTGGCTGACTAAAGCTATACAAATCAGAATGACAGCTCAATACATGTTTTGTCAAAAAACGTGAATGATAATATTAGCTGAAAACTTAGCACTCAGTCTGGATCATTTTTTCATTAATTTCTAGTTTATTATCTGTATTAGTGCTACAAATGGGCAGCACAGTGGGCAGCATGTAATGGTGCCTCCCCACTGCTCCAGGGTTCATGGTTTGAACCTAAGCTTGGGTTACTGTCTGTGAGGAGTTCAGCATTAGTATTCAGTATTCAGTATTTATTATGGTATATCCTTGTGCCTCCTAAACAGCTCTGAACCATCTGACTCCACAAGACCACTGAAGGTGTGCTGTTTTTATCTAGCACCAATACATTAGCAGCAGATCCTTTAAGTCCTGTAAGTTGTGAGGTGGGGCCTCCATGGATCGGACTTGTTTGCCCAGCACATCTCACAGATGCTCGATTGGATTGAGATCTGGGGAATTATATACATATAACAAAGTTTGTACTAAAAAGTTTGTACTAAAATAAATAGGGTGCTTAAGACAGTACTCTATATATATATATATATATATATATACACACAGACATTTTGTGGCAACTTTTCTGTTTGTTGATAGCAATGAAACAAATATATTCAAAACATTAAGCTCTGGGGGACTGACATTTGGCCTCAGGGATATGAGGGGAGTGTATATGAGAGAGAACAGAGAAAAAGAGAGAAGGGTGAGGAATGCAGGCAGGAAATCTCATATTTAATAAGTAAACTGACGCTGGTGTGGGCAAAGCCGACATTTTTCTTGCGTCGGTCTCTTGGGGTGGGCTCAGTCAGCCATTTTTCAAGCAAAGTGAAGGATTTAGGTTATATGTAGAAAGCCCATGAGATGCTCTGTAGCATTTCCTCATATGGAGTAGCAGAGGTATGGGGAGAGGAAGAAATTGAGAGAGGAGAGAGAAGGATTATCCTTCTCCATGTGTTTATTCTTACCGTCTCCATATGACATTTTTGCAAATGATGGAGGTAGTTGGAGGTCTGAGCACTTATACCTTATATAAAAAGAGTAAGATATAAAGAACAAAAACATTGACTGCGATAAATGGAAAAAAAAATAGGATTGAAAAAAGGACCAGGCCTGTGACATCTCAATTAGGAAACGCTGTGGTTATAAGGTCTCGATTTTAATCACCTAGACCTACATATAATGGAGCAGTCAGAAATAGAGTGCTTTACTCTGCATATTCCCAAGGGGTCAAGGGAAGGGGCACCCATGTTCGATAACCTCCTTCTGTAAAATAGAGGTCTTGGTATAGGGCACATTGAAGATGGGTAAATAAATTAGGGCATATCAAGCCTTAGGCTGAAGAGAATGAGAGTCAATTATCAATTTGTGACCTCACTAAAATGAATTTTAACTCCGATATATTTATAAACCTCCTAACATGTTCATTTCCTACCAGTGGGTGTTTAAGAGCCAAAGCAGATGAACTGATAATGCTACATAAGCCTGGGGAGATGAGGACTATGAAATGCCCTCCACTGTGGCATTGCTTCATCCAAAGTGGAACATGGGAAGGCAAGCTGCTCTGAGGCTGTTAGGTTTTGTGCTCTTGGTGGAAAACAGATTCGTTGGCCATCCATATGCTGCTCCAACTTTGGCAATCCCAGACGCAGTTGAAGGTACACTGTATGCACATTGTGCCTTCTACAAAAATCCTTTCGAATAAATAATGGACCAAAATGAAATAGAAAACCACACAGAGTCCTTTTTGCTATTTGCCCAGAAAGCACAGATGCTCTGGAACCATCATAACAGCCCAGCTACAAAGGAGAACACTTCTGTTTGTCCCTCTGTGGTCAAAGTAGGCTTTGGCCAAGAAGGTCCTGTTCCAAACCCAATTCCAGAACATTCCATAGGGGTCGGATTTCTTTTCATCTTTCCTTATTTAAATTCTGCTGCTTGGTGCTCGGTAAAAGCTACAAAACCTACTAAACTTTGCAAAGGAGACTTATACCAAACTTATACCAATTTTTTTCCAAAAAGAAGAAAGAAAAATTACCTGCAGAATGAGAATTAAGTGAGACAGCCAAACTCTGCAGAAGAACGGTGGCAAGGTGCCTGAGATGCTTGGAACAACCCACCAGGTGATTTATTTGTAAAACTTGTTTCTAAAACAGTGTATGCGAGAGATCCGAAATAATTTTAATGGCAAAGTTGGTCACAAAAGGAGAATTTCTGTACATGCGCCAAAAACTTTCGGAATAGCGCCCATCCTTATTCTGATTTAGATAAGAATGTTGATCATCTTAGACACGTAGTATAGTTTTGGTTTTACGAAAGCACCTAGGTGGAAAGTAAGCATCAGTCTTATCATGGATCAAGATGACGCAATACCAGAATTTTTAATGAGGACATTATTAATTTGTATGTTAGTTTAACCAATAATCTTGGAGACTTTAATCATAGAAGTGTTCTTGGCAGTTCATCAGACCACTTCAAACCTTCTCAATTTGGAAAGAAAACACCATGTAAACCTTATCAACTTTGTATATGTGTTCAACACAACACGTCATTTTAGCCAGGCGGTGTGGCCCTATGTGACATTGTTGTCAGGGGGTGTGGCCATGTATAGATACAGAAACACCCATCATCGTAATGGTCCGGATGTCCAAACAGTAATCTCAAGCTAGTGACGTAAATTAACATTAAACATAACAGGAGGTTGTCATGTGGACCCAGCAAAGTACGTTTGCAGATCGAACCAAGCACAAGAAAAAGCTGATCAATGGATGGAAAAAAGGGGCAGTAGTTCAGTGACTTCTTTAAACATTAACCAGAATGGCTTCTGTAGCAGATCCTGCAGCATTTATGTAAATGATTTATGTCAAGGCAGCTTATCGAGTAAGGAAAGAGATTTCACAGACTTTATAGATTTTTTTAAATTTCATCTACCCTGTCTGGTCTGATTTAGTGAAGTGAGGACATGGCTTGTTAAAATGAATGAATGAATGAATGAATGATTGAATTTACAAATGAACGGTCAGGGAAGTATGTGTTTTGAACTTGTATTCCTTCAAGTTCAAAACATGTCTCATCTTTTCAATATCTGTTTCAATATCATACACTAATCCATAATGGTTAAGTAATTTAAGTAATCACTAAGGGGTAAAAAGGGTAACTGTTCTCACCATTCAGTCATGTTAGTTACTTGTCTGGACTTTTGTAAGCAGAGAATGCTGAAGCTGAAACTTCACAAATTTTAGTTGCATACTGCTGGTCTTTAGCATCGTGCATAAAAAATGTCTTAAAATCCTACAAATGCTACAGAAGAATTTTGACCAGGAGAAGGAAATGAAACTCAGGAGAATCAGACATGTTGACAAGTGTGTAAGTAAGCCGATCTTTTTCCAAGCAAATAGTTCATATAGAGTTTGACGCTAAGCCCCTGTTTGATATTCATCTCCAAACACGAAAGTTACAGGAGAAATGGTAATATTTGAGTAATACATCTATATATAATGCACCCAACAGCAATCACTCTAGGCTAGTGTATACTAAATAGATTTAGTCTCACGTCACATATCGCATGTCTTCGAGATTATTTTTCAGGAGCTGCATACAGATATTTGACAAGAAGCTGTTGGTGTTTCTTTTCGACCCATAGCGAGTGCCGATCTGGGGTCATGACCTCTTGACCCCAGCTAGTCCCTGCAGGTTGCGTTTTTATATGGCCTCATGGCTGCTACATTGCCTGTTAAAGCCCCAGGAGACACTCGTGGCCAGTAGTTACTGATCCAGGGTAAAGTGTCAGTCTGGCTGAGTCAGTGGGGATAAGGAGGTCATTATAGAAAGAGCTGATCTTAGGAAGTGCAGAGAAAGTAGAACCTTTACAAAGAAAGCAAGCACAAACACACTCACTATGTGCAATTCCATTTTAAACACATACTTCTAAGTGTAACACTTCGAAAAGCTAGCTATTAAACCATTACGGAGAGCAAAGTAAATGCACTTTTGAAAAGCCAACCTCTTAGACGATGGCATAAAACTTTAAAAAGTCATTCCTTAATTAAGCCACTGATTGGTATGTGATTAAATAAGCTGCGCTTGAGCGCTTTAACAAACAAAGAGAACACTTCAGGAGAATGCATTTGAAGGGCGGAAGCATACTTTTCATTAAATGTGTCTTAGGGAAGCAAAAATGGATTAGGCTGCAGCGTAGGCTTCGAGCACCTTAATTCATCTTTTGGTCCAACTCTTTAAGCATGTTATTTAAAGCTGAAGAGGGGCTCTTAAGCTCGTCTAGGCAGATAGCGCCGCTGAGTGAAATGATCAGGACGAAGGCTGAGTGTGGAATCAGGAACGGAGAACAGAGTGCAGATGACTTGGTATCAGTGCACACGCTGCATTGGAAATGCGGATCAGAATTAGACCAATCCTGGGCCTGAGGATTCTCTGGAGAGCATGCATGGAGGTGAAAGTGCTCAACTCTGAAAGACAGAAGTGGGAGAGAGAGAGAGAGAGAGAGAGAGAGAGGGAGAGAGTTTTAAATGTAGATACGGCAGGACAAAAGAGACAAATGGTGCAGCTGAAAAGATTGGACTTTAATGATACTACTAGCTAACAGGATGAACTTGAGCACCCTAACACACAAGCTATGTGAATCACATCCAGGATAAACATCAATGCTCAGGGATAATGAGTGCTATGTGTGTGTGCTGAAAGTTAGAAGACACTGTGAAAGAGTAAGCCCTAGATAACAAGGCTGCAAGTGTGAGCGCATGTGTATCTGTTTTTACAGTGTATGTGAGAGAAAAAAAAGAGAAAGAGTCTTTCTCCCTGGGAAAAACAGAGAAAAGGGAATATTTTCTAAAACATATAGAACAACATTTACTGCTAATGAAGAGACACGTCCTCCTGCTATTTAAAATGAATTTAAAAAAGCATCGAGTCCACTGGGAGACTGGACTGTAGAGTGAAAAATATGCATGTCATCCTTAAAAAAAAAAACAACAAAAAACGAATTAAGTCACTTAAATAAACTATATATGTGTCAGTGGGAGATTGCTTGGTTGGTATTAAGGTAAGTCTCCGGGGCAAGCCTGAGTTGTAGTGCCCCATTTTTCACTGACGCAGCAGTGAAACTTCACTCTGCTGGTGGGAATGAGCAGGATTGCACCACAATTACATTCTCTCAACTGCACAACCTGAACAGCTTATTTTTCATTTGCCTGTTGTCCATGTATGAACAGAGTGTTTCTGTTTCTCTGAACAGGCATTAATAAAGATTTTTTTGAACGGAGAAAATGACAGATGTCTCTGTCTCTCTCTCTCTCTCTTTCTCTATCTCTCTCTCTCTCTCCCTCCCTCTCCGTCTGTCTCTCTTTCTCACACGCGTGCACACGCATGCACATTATTCTAATTTTACAGACAAGTGCTGAAATCTGTCAGTCAATCTGGCAAGTTGAGAAGAACTCGTTGTATACGTCTCTGATGTGGATGATCAGACGGCCTCAGCCGATAATAGAAAACACATTCATGCGTCAGAGCTGCAGCTTCTCCATCAAGCTGCTGTAGTTTTCTGCATGGTGGATCGAAAGAGGGGAACATGTTCTCTGTGACCATACTACACTTGTGTGTCAGCAAGAGTGAATGATAATACACACATTAACATTATTTCTGTTACATGTATTTGCAATAGAAATACATTTTTTTAGAACTTTTTATTCATACAAAAAATCTGTATTTGAGCGGTTAAAATACTTTTGTGCAAAAATAAATTGATTACAGTCAAATCTTGTGAAATGATGACAGCTTTACATCATTTCTGACAGTTCAACAATTTTTTTTTACACACCACAGCATGGCAGAAATAAAAAGATAACTAACTTGGTGTTTTTTTTTTTTGATAACACATAAATTGTATTGTCACTTCTGCATAATACACAATAAGAAATTAATATTGAGAAACTGACGTTTTGGATACAATATGGCCAAATAATTTGTTTATTTCTTCTCCACGAAAGGAAATAGATCCCGAAGAAGCCACATTCTGGATCATGAGCCTTTCCTTTTCCATAATCTTCTCTTCCCATCATTCTGATACAAGTTAATCTTGCTTCAAAACTGGTCAGGCTTTTTTTTTTTTAGTCTAATCTTTTTTTAGTCTAATCTGGCTTTTCTGTTGTTGAGTGTTACTAGTGGTTTGCATCTTGAAGTAAACGTCTATATTTACATTCATGAAGGTGTCTCTTGATTGTAGATACCTCTACCTCCTTCAGAGCGTTCTTGACTTGGCTTGTTGTGAAGGGAAGAAGGAAAGAATTCTGCGATCATCCACTTTAGTTGTCTTCCGTGGTCTTCCAGGCCTTTTGGTATTGCTGAGCTCACCAGTGCATTCCTTCTTTTTAAGAATTTGGCCACTCCTAAAGTGTCTGCTATCTCTCTAATAGGTCTGTTGTGTATTTTTCAGCCTAATGATGGCCTTCCTCACTTGCATCGACACCTCTTTGGATGGCATAGTGAGAGTTCCCATAAACAGCTACCAAATGCAAATTCAACGCTTGGAATCAACTCCAGACCTTTTATCTCCTTAATTTGTCATGAAATAATAAGGAAACAGGCCACAGCTGGCCATGAAACTGGTTATCAGTCCATGGACCAATTACTTTTGAGCCTGTGAAAATGGAAGGACTCTGTAAAAAATGGCTGTAATTCCTAAACGGTTAATGCAATATTTTTGTTAAACCCCTTGAATTAAAGCTGAAAGTCTACACTTCAATCACATCAGTGATGGCTTCATTTCAAATCCATTGTGGTGGTGTACAGAGACATAATTAAGAAAAATGCGTCACTATCCAAATACTTATGGACCTGACTGTATATGCACTATTTTAGTGTAGTTTGTTTAGTGGTTTATGTGTTAATGCTGGGTACTTCTACCTTGCGTTTTCTTTAACGGTAAAAGGAGAAAAACAAGATATACATCTAGTACTGTAAAAATGTAGACAAGCCATATTTTTTACCTAATCTATTTTTTTTTTTTAGAAAACTCATTAATTACACATAGGCACATGTAAAATCCACAACAATCTCCTCAGTAGCCAGTTAAATAAGTGCAAAGTAAAGCTTATTTTAAACCATTTTATTAAGGTAGACATGATAATGTATGTGTGCTGCTTCTGCATGGTGCTATGCCAAGCTTTGTGTAACTTTTTAAACTAGCTGGAAGGAAGTTATCTGGCTCTCTCTGAGCACTGTGCACCTAGAAATATTTACACCAACACAGTACACAACGTTAAAAAAAAAAACAAAAACAAAAAACAGCAATGTAGAAGCACCGCTCTGCCATGCATTGTTCAAGCGCTGTTTACGCTGCTGGGGAAATGAAGCTGTCAATCACTGTGATCTGACACGCCCACACAGATCTGATCAGACAGGAAATAAGACTTTTAGCAGCTATTCATTATAAATAGTTGCAGTTAGAAATATGATATAGAGTATACAGTATTTCTTTAATCTGCCATTGGTAAATGGTTATTTAATGTCATAAAGATTGCTTGAAAAAAAAAAAGAAACCATGCTGCCAGGCATTTTTGCTTAATGATCAGGCAATGTCACAATTTCAAACAGCAATTTAACTATGCTGAACAATCTACCTAGTGCTCGCTAGACTGACACTGGAGACATGACATTTTCAGCCGTAGAAAATTCCTCTGTATGTTCACTAAAGATGAAAGTATCGTCATGCTTGTGTTTAGGGTGCAAGCAGTCATTAAAAAACTTGCTGTGCGTTGTGAATACTATTTCACTATAACCTCAGAGAAACTCTACTACTTTCACAGAGTCATGTGATCAGAAACTGACACATAATGCTGTGCTCGTGGCGAAGTTGCAACTTCCACCTACAACCGAAAAAAAAAAAAAACGTCGAAAACGCTCCTTCAGCTTGCAATTTCAACTCATCAACTTGAGATAGTCTTCTCAACCACCAGTTCCTTCCCTGTTTACATAGTGACGTCAAATCAACATGGCCACTCACACTGTGAACAGTGTAAAGTACCGCTTCTCTGTTTTTAAATTAGTTTATAGCAGTCCTTATATCTGTACTGACTTTAGATCACAGTACTTGGTTAAATCTATTACACTGACCATAATAATCACAGTTTTGAGAATGTAATCATCAACGTTAGAGTGATCACTAAGTTTAGCCAGTTAGCCTGTTGCTAAGCTACTTGCTATTGATATTGTCCACCAGCTAGCTTGTTGATAAGCTGCTCGCTGTTGATGCTGTGCTGCAATTTCAGTCCAATATGTTGAATGAAAGTTTGAAGGTCACTACAGTAGAACAGTAATAATAGCCACTCAGGCCTGTAACTGTAAAAGTGCAGTTAAAGTAGCTTTTTATGACAGAGCAAACAAAAGGCACGCTTTCATGGAGGTGTCCATGTTTTTTTTTTAAATTTCGCACATCGAACATCCAGAAGTGGGAATTGACGCTATTACAAACTGCAAATTACCACTTTCAAGGCACCGCGAATGCAGCAATACAATCATGCCTAAGCCCTTACATTCACACTAATGGCAATGCATAATGTCTACAAATGTGTTCAGTGCAGGTTAAACTCTTATCACCAACATCATTTGTACAATTGTACAACACTCAATAGAAAATAAGATATAAATATATAAGATTTAAAATCTCTTTGTTGGGTCTGTAAGTACTTCTATATAGCATTCTCTATACTGTATCTTCTTACACATTTAAGTGATATTTTTGTGTAAAACGTCTTACACACATTCATGAAACGTAAATAAAATATTTATACCACTTACGCATTGTTGCCGAAGAGAGTCAGACAACCAAGGCCACTGAAATTGATGTGTTTTGAGCAATACAAGTACAAAATTATGGAATGCCATTTGAAGGCAGTATTTATCTCCATAAATATGACATTATGAAAGAAATACATTTCATCCACACTTCTGCTGCAATTAGAGAGGGCTGAAAAAACAGCCAATGTTTTCTCAACTTTCTCTAAGCTTCATGCTTTCTGTATGGTGTCTAAATACCATGATTAACAGAGAAAGCTGCAACTTAATAACACGACCGAAAACAGTATTTGCGAGCATGCAGATACTGCAGATATTGCTTCTCTCAATTTCTATTAGGGTTTTCAATATCCACCGTTTTCATGATGCACACGTAGAAGCAAGTTTCTGGTCATAGCATTATTTACATTGTCAACTGTAGTATTACATATAAACAGGTGTTATTGTTATTTATTCTCTTTCCCAGCAAAACCCTTTATGAGACCAAACACGCTGTTATTTACCTTAAAATATCTCAGTAGATATTGACAGACCACCAACATGACAAACATTGTGGCTAAGGAAGCATCAGTTACACCAAAACTGTTCAAATTAAGCATTCACATCAACATAAAAGTTCAATTCTCCTATAACTTCAAATGTGATTAAATTTATTAACTACTGACCAGGTTGGCTAGTTGGCTAGTTTTGTTATCGTTATTTTGTTAATGTTATTGCGTTATCATGGCTGGAAATTAGAAACTGATCAATGGAAGCAAAAAGGCATCGTGGCTGCTCCCATTGGCTTTTCAAGAACCTGGTTGATAGCACTGCCTAGGTACTATTTTATAGGCTGGCATCCAATTAATTTTGTGGATTTGAGACATACAGTATATGCAAAGATTGCAAATTAATATATCAAGGCTATGACTATGCATTGTAAGCAACCCCATCTCTTTTGTATATCATCCTAGTAGTATAAACTATACATGCAGTTACCCAGTCAGCCAATCATGTGGCAGCAGCGCAAAGTATAAAATCATGCACATACAGGTCAAGTGCTTCAGTTAGTGTTCATGTCAAACAATGGGGAAAAATTGTGATCCCGTTGACCTATGTGTTTTAGATATCCTGGGATATTTTTTTCATGTAACAGTCTCTAGAGTTTGCACAGAACGGTGCGAAAAACCAAAAATATCCAATGAGCAGCAACTCTGCAGGCGAAAACACCTTGTGGATGGGGGAGGTAAGCGGAGACTGGCCAGACTAGTTCAAAATGACAGGAGTGCCATGGTAATTTCAATAAGCACTCTTTACAACCGTGGTGAGCAGAAAAGCATCACAGAAAGCACAGCACAGCAAACCTTTAGGTGGATGGGCTACAAGAGCAGAAAAACTCATCGGGATCCACTCCATGTCAGCCAAGAACAGGGATCTGAGTCTACTGTGGGCCACAGGCTCACCCAAACTGGAAAAACATTGGAAAAACAAAAACTGTGGACTAAATATAATTTGAAAGATTTTTGCTAGAACTGCTGAGGCATAAGGGCTTTGTGGCCATATGGAAAATGTGTGTGTGTGTGTGTGTGTGTGTGCATGTACAGAATTCAGAAGGTTAAAGGTAGGATTTGGATTAGCTGTAGATTCAACAGTATTTCACTATAGTAATAGAGTAAAACTCCTATAAGGATTGTGTGTGTGTGTGAAATATGGCCACAGACAAGTTTTTTTTTTTTTTTTTTTATGCAGTCCACCTTGACAAAAGAAAAAAGTGATTTATGAGTCTGCGAGGGACAGACCTATTGACTGTGGCAGTGCTCTGGTGTGAAAGTGTTACTGCAATACTGGATCTATAGCGAGGCACTAAAATGGCACAGTGAGATCAGCTGTCTGGAAAAAAAAAAACTACACACTATTCAATGCCTATTGAATAGATATCACTTTGTCAAGTTATGTTTTACAAACTGGATCACATCATGCTTCAATAAGATCAGACTATTATATATATATGTTTATTATTTACTAAAAGCAGTAGCGACCATAAAACTTGAATCAGCTCCAGCAATCTGCTATTATGAGACAACAACAATTAACACTGTGTGTTTACAGTGTACGTTTTACTCTTAAAATACCATTTGGATCTGTGGCATCACAGTACTGTTTGAAAATGGAGCAAATTACTGTATATATGGCATATATTCATTTATATTCCAGAAAAGGATTTCTCATACATCCCAACCATTGAATCATCTCAGAAAGGTTTGAGTTTCTGGTAGAATAATCGCACAGCTCCATGGTTGCAGGTTCGATCCGGAGCTTTGGTTACTCTCTCTGTTGATTTTCTGTGCATGTTCTCCCTGTCCATGTGAGTTTCCTCTGGTTTCTCTGGTTTCCTCCCAACTCCCAAAAAACATGCCAGTAGATGGATTGGCTATGATAAATTGACCCTGGGTGTGAATGAGTGTGTGAGTGTGTGTGCATGATGCCCTGCGTTCCATGCACGGTGATTATTCCTGCCCAATACCCAGGGTTTATGAGATCCACCATGACTCTGACCAGTATAAAGCGGTTAGCAATAGCGAGTGAGTTTGTGGGAGTGAGGGCTGGGCAGTATGACAGTATAATATTGATATTGTGATAAACTACGAATCTATCAATACACTGAGATATTGCAGGTACCATGATATCTTTTTATAGCTTTAATCAAGAATTACTCTGACCGGAAATAACTGATCTTGTACTGAATCTTTTAATGTACTGTATTTTTTTTAATGTACTGAATTTAATGAATTTTTTTAATGAATTGTTTTAATACACTGAATTTAATGAACTAATGTATGGAATCTTTTGTGCTGAAAATTGGTAAGTACATTTTTACAGATTAAAAAAAAAAAAACCTCCTTTTTAAAAGCGTTTCCAGGGTTTTTCCACAGGTTTTCTATATGTAGCACTTCTGTTTTGTTGGTAGTTTTTTCGCAAACTTGTATATCACAATACATATTGTGTATAGTAGCAATGCCTTCAAGTATCGTGATTTGATATTTCTGTCATATCGCCCACCACTAAAAAAAGACATATAACTTGTTTACGGTTCACTTTAAAGGCCCTCAGATGTCATCATTTTACTCAGTGGCCATGTTGTCATCGGGCATGCTCCCGTATAACAGGCAGTCATGGTCTCCATCGCCTAAATGGAGTTCCAAGCTAGTTAATTGACATTGAACATAAAGGGATGGTCTCTGTATTGATTAAATGGCTCTCAGCTGGCTGGCATCATGCATAATAAAAAAAGGTTACACTTTATTTTATGTAATACATAATGAGGGTTCAATAAGGCCTTGTTCTTAAAACTTATAAAAGGTTTATTCACTATGCATTAATCTTTATTTGTATTGCTACCACTATCGCTGCATAATTGTAAATCTCGTCCATGAAAAAGGCTAATAATTGCATTATTAGTTGTAACAGTGATCAATAAGACCTTATTATGCAAAACATTATGCTTCAGTTAATAATAGTTCACATCTCATTAATACACAGTCAGGTCCGGAAGTATTTGGACAATGACTGAGTTTTAGTGATTTTGCCTTTATACACCACCACAATAGATTTGAAATAAAACAATCAAGATGTGATCAAAGTGTAGACTTTCAG
>CM075013.1:21780633-21821693 GCA_037576675.1 Pangasius sanitwongsei | reverse complement strand
TTTAATAATTCACCTTTTTTTGTTTGTTTTTTAATTTTAAAAAATATATATTTAAAAAATGATATCTCTCTCTCTCTCTCTGTCTCTCTCTCTCTCTCTCCCTCAAACCTCCCCCCCCCCCCCCCCACCCAATCTCTCATACCCTGAGCATTAAAAACAGCGAAAAACAAATTCATCACTCCATTCCCAGGAAACAATAACAGTCATAAATCACAGAGAAAAATGAGCCATCTTATCTGGCTAACTTCACGGCTAAGGTAGCTTGACTTCCTTTCTCCCTCCGGAGAGTCCTTCCCAAGGCTGCGTTAGCCACATTAGCGCTGCGCGATGTCAGAGTCGCGCTGAGACGAAAATAAAATATTAACTTGAATCGTCCTGTGGTTGCCCCAGGTCTAACGTGCCCGTCTCAGCCTATTTTTTCCTGGCTCGACTATGGAGAAGAAAGCAGGCTGGGATCTTCACTCAGAGGTGACTCACCAACCCAGATAGTAAAGTAGGTAAAAGCCACAAGTAGGAATATATTTATACACTATCCATGATTTATAATGGTGGAACCCACAGAGAGCTCTCAGAAGTGGAATAAAGATCGTGCTGGGATGTGATCGGCTGAGGCCTAGTGCAGGAACCAATAGGATTGTGTCACAATCAGCCTTAAGGCTTGTTACAAACACAGACAACCCACAAAACAGAACCAGATAAATGCAGAAACATTATAAATAAAAAATGAATGAAAAATGCCTCCAAGCCAAAACAAGTACAGGCAAAACATTAAGGCACATTAACGTCATATTAAAAGGTTTAGGGGTCAGCCGAGCCACGAACAGGTTAAGTCCTTTAAGAAAAATTGAGCTAAGACGAGTAATTCGCAGGATCTACACTGGTGCAGCAGTGTGTGCGGATCTGTGTGTGCGGATCTGTGTGTGTGGATCTGTGTGTGCGTAAAGTATTGTATTGAGGTGGCAACATACTGCAGTAAGATCCTCTGGCTGCAGGCGAGCCACTGGAGTGTGTGCATTACAGTCATTTTATCATGCATAAGAGTGTTCTTAGGCACAACAGAAAACAGTTAACATACAGCTAAAAAAAAAAAAAAAGAAAAAAAAAAAAACACCATACGAATAACTTCTAAAATGGAAGCAAAAACATTATAAAATCCAGTGTTCAATAAATAATTTAATTCATTATTAATAATAACCGTAATAATTCTTCAGCCATGCAAAGTATAGTCTGTTAACAGTAAGTTTGAGTTGCAAAGCAACATAAAAGGCAACGATTGGGATATTTTATGGACAGAACAATGGTCTGTGTGTAATGAGTGGCCAGGGTATATTAAAAAGGATGGTTTATTGCATGACTGCATAAAAACAGCCCGGGCATTCTATAGTCTAAACATAAGCCGGACACAGTCGACATTTATACTAACGTGTGCGTGCAAAGGACACACTCTAGACCATAAAAATATAGCCAAGGCTAATAAGAGAAAAACATAATAAAGGACAAAAACACTGTGACCCAAAAAAACAGATATGTGTACATTTTGAGTGAACAAAGGACAGACAGGCATGCGTCGTGTGAGGAACAGTCACACTGAACTGATCTTAAATGATTAAATCATGTAAGTGAAGTGAAGTGACGTGTGGCCAAGTACGGTGACCCATACTCGGAATTTGTGCTCTGCATTTAACCCATCCAAGTGCGCACACACACACACACACACACAGTAGTGAACACACACACACCCGGAGCAGTGGGCAGCCTTTTTTGCTGTGGCGGCCGGGGAGCAGTTGGGGGATCGGTGCCTTGCTCAAGGTTCTCAGAGAGCGCTGGTCATTCAGTCCCCCCACCTACAATCCCTGCCAGACCTGAGACTCGAACCCATGACCTTCGGGTTACACAACTGCCCCAAGTATGTTTCATCACATAATCACAGAAAAATAGAAAATAATCCCACAAATGGTTTTACGGGTTTAAAACCTGGCGTATTAATACAGAGCTCAATTACTGTGCCGCAATAATTGAAAATCACCCAATCAGATTTCAGAACCAAAACCATCTATTTCATAATTAATAATTAAATTCTTATTAGCTCAATAACCAAAAAATAGTCTTACTGAATTCTAGTCCACTAGCGAACATGACTTGCACAGAAACACGAACAGCATCAGGTTTTCTAACTTGCTATCATGCATTTGTTCAAATAAACCCCATGCTGAAATCATCATGAGTATAACACTAGCTTGAAAAAATACACCAGCTTCATACAAGCAGTATGATACAGCCACCTACATGTAAATGTTTTAACATTTGTAATGATTCAGTCATTACAGGCTGTCTGTTTTTTTTACCAACTCAGCAAAGGGAGCTCACGCGTAGCTGCACTTAGTCAAGTGTTTCTTCAGTTTTGTTCCTATGAATATCCTACAGTTATGGAGTACAAGCTAAAGACTTGTTTTGACTAAACATTTATTAAATTAAAATGAAGCTGCTTACAACGCCCACTCATGAGCCACTCACAACGGTACTGCAAATCTTAGGTAATTTTTAGCAGGTAATTTTAATATGTTAAAAGTGTTAATGTTAAGTTAACAATGCATCAAAATACAGGGGCTTGAATTGCCATGAGCAATAAAGGAGGTACCCAGAAAAGATATATTATCAGCTTTGCTTATTAAAATCCCAAATCAGAAGAGGGAATGATCCTGTTTGTGCGCCTCTAAAGGTTATGTGCGATTATGTGATTCTATAGAATAAAATGTCACATTCGTATTTGTGAACGCTTTCAAAAAAGAGTTTCAGACCATTTTAGCGGTACAATGAAAACAGTTGATACAATAGCTGAACTGTGATAACCTTAGCTCATATCATCTTTTCTTTTAGTGCTCACTGTATGGAAAGAAAAAAAAAAATCTGCTACCAAATCTCAAAAGGGCCTACTCTCCTCGACATGAAAACTTTTTACAGTAGCTTCTAAAGGTCAAATGAGGAACTATCGTCTATCAGGCAACTGTGTGCATGGAGTAAAATATTCGACGTCAGTGCTTTCTTCAGATCCGCTCTATTACAATGTGTGGTGATGGGCCACTAAGCACACACTGACCGTATCAGTAGCAGTTACCCAGAGGGAAGAATTACCAATTACAAGCCTGCTATAACACAAAAAAGTTTAAAATAAACTCGCCATATTGTATTCTGTGCTCTCTCTCTCTCTCTCTCTCTGTTCTCCCATTTATAAAATAATCGCATTAAGGCACTTTTTTGCGAGACATACTCTACACACATTAATACATTTAAATTCATATTATATATTTATATCATGTTATATTTTTTTAAAAATCCTATAAAACAATTTATATATTTTTAAAATAAATCACGTTGTTCCACACATCTTGGAGAATCTGCGACAGTTCTTCTTCAGACTTTGACTGTCTCACATGCTTCTGTAGTTAATCAGTTACACTGGGGGGGAAAAAAACGTTCACTGAATTTACTTAACTCAATGTGAATTCATGAGTGAATCGCATTGGCACAATTTATTTCTGTACAGCCAAAATGATTTGATCACCTATTTTCAAAGCCCTGGAATAAAACCGGGCCGAACCCAGTGCCAGGCTCTGTGAATTGATCACACCCACTCTACATAATTCACACAAGTAGATTTGATAGTTGCTTAAATTAAATTTATTATAAGCAAATGGATCATAATTTGGATAAGAAACTTAATATTTTTCCATAAACTATACATCTTAGTTATCACCAACCTCATATTCCCTTTTTTTCCCCCAGTGTAGCCTTATCTGAATACACTTTATGATGTGAATTTTCCTCTTTTCAAAAGACATTAAAATAAAATTGTATGTCACATTTGTTAAACAATGAATAGATAACTTCATCTTCAGTAAATCTACAGCTTAAAAAGAACTAATCATGACACCCACTAGGTGATTATTGTTGTTGTCAGAAGAAATGTCTAATATAAAGCCCAGATATCTTATAGATCTTGTTGCTTGTGGAGACAGAAAAGGAAAAATTAAAGGTGCTCACATTCAATTATGCAAAATATATGATATCAAAGTCCTCAAACTGCTGCATTTGTATATGCTTTAGTGATAATTTTATACAATTTTACCATGTGCACTTTTTTTTTTTTTTTTTTTTTTTTTACAGAAACAGGATTTAAAAGAAAAATATATCACTCCAACTTACTCTGATAACCTCAGAACTAAACTGTCCCAGATTGAACTGACTCTTCGATCAACTCAGTCTGCCATCTTGAAAAGGACATCAGAGCTGTTACAAGCTGCTCAAATCCCTCAGCAACCAGTAAAATAAACATTATGTGGCTGAATATTCTAACAGGATTCAGCACTTTCATACTTGGTCACAACATGCTGAGTCTAAAACGTTAGCACTTAATCTGCCAGCTCAGGCAGTACCATCTTCCAAACTTCTGAGAGAAAGAGAGAAAAAGAGTATTGTCTACATTTGTCTTCCTAGAGACTTTATGTCTAAAACCTACTGTATAAGGGAAAATGGATACTGGACACTTAAAAGATCGCAAACTAAAATAAATGTCAGAATTCACAGAGAATTTCACATGGAAACATTAAGCTGAAACTAAAGAATAAGTTGGCACATAAAGGCCAAGTGCAAACTGTTTCTGTAGAAACCTTCTCTGCTGCAGACCACGAGTGAGCAAACTTCATTATCTTTAAAGAGTGTGTAGTGTACAAAGTCAGTATACAGCCAAAATTTTGTGGACATCTGACCATCACATCCACGTGTGGTTCTTCCCCCAGATCGTTGCCACAAAGTTGAAAGCTCACAAATACAGAGCTGCACCCCAGGCCTCCGCACCCAACTTCAGAACCTGACCACCGCTAATGCTCTTGCTGCTAAATGAGCACAAATCCCCACAGCCACGAGCCAAAATCGAATGCCTTAGATTTCTTCGCAGAAGAGAGGAGGATATTATAACAGCAAAGAGGGACTAAATCTGGAACTGGATGCCCAAAAAGCACTTATGGGTCTGATGGTCAGGTGTCCACATACTCCTGGCCATAAAGTGTACATACAGGTCTGTTTTTAAATCCCAATCCCGCCCACAACAAAAGAATTCTGACCAGTGGACCTTTTCACAACGACTGTGTCCTCATATCCGGTAATGAATATTGGCGTTCCGGGTGCCACTCTGAAACCCAATGTTTAGGTTCTGAAATGTATGAGTAACAGCACATCTGAACCTATTAACAACAGAATATGGATTAATGTAAGCAGTAAATAGCTACCTATATTTTTCACACTTGGCTAGCTAGTTCTCACCGGAAGATCTACAACGCTACTATACACACTTCTGCATTCGTAAACATGGAAGAGTGGAAAAGGTCCACTCCCTGTTGTCAAGCAGTTCTTTTTAATTGTACAATATTTTCTATTCAACTTAGTTGGTTCTATTCCCCAAAATATCAACAAATATGTCATTTAAGCCAAAATGACCCTGACCAGGATAAAACAATAACTGAAGATGAATGAAGGAACTTTTTTTTTTTTTTTTTTTAAACACATTGTGAAGCGCTGCACGAGCAAAGCAATATCTTAATGCACTCTTAATCAACAAGGCCGTTCTTTGTCCCGCTTCATATCAGAACACATTGTCCACGCCTCAGCCTGCACTAAAGTAAAGCGTAAAAATCAACCATTCCACCATTTTTTTTTTTTTTTTTTGTGGGGTCACAATGCACATTTCTAGTGTAGGAGACAGCAGCAAACACAAACTCAATAAGCCATTTGAATTGAAGGCAAATTAGGCTGAAATAGCCGGATTAGACGTTTAGATAAGTCAGACCTCCCCCGGTGCACACTGGGAAATCAGCTCTTTCTTGGTGTAAAAAGCTTTTTTGAGAGATGCCAATTTAGAGGTCTATATATAAATCTGTGGAAAAGGGCTCTGCATCAATGCAAGTACTTTCAGCGAGAAATAATCTGCAAAAGAAGAGCTAAAACGCAGGCGACCGAAAGCACTATTGGAGTTTTGGTATTCCTGTGCAGTAACCTATTCTCGAGTGACTCTGCACTAAATGACATTCGTCTATGCCACCTTCTGCACAATACTCCATTTATCATTGCATCTGTATGTGAACATATGATTCAAAGACAGAAGAACGGGGACAAGACAGGTGTTGCATACAAAAACCTGAATCAAGAAGGAAAGCTTTAAACAATTTATCTTGCGCAACTAATCAGCAAAACAACTAAGTTGACTAAGCTTTACTATTATTCAGCATGCAGCCAAAAAGATGATCAGATAATCTATTGTGATGCTGATGAGAAAGCGCAAGCGCGCATGCTGAACGAGCCTGGGCTGAAGACAAACATGGAGCTTCTTTAATGAGCTCCATCCGAGTTTGGCTGGATCGATAGTGCCGTGTCCAACATCAATAAAATCGAGAAGGCGAGGAGATACAGAGCTGCTTAAATCCGCATAACGAAGGGATTCTGAAATGCTTTCTGACCTTATGAAGCTTACTGATTACAAATTCCTTCTTTTTTGTTGTATTTAATTGATTAGAATGGAAAAGCAAAGGTATCAGCTGAAAGAAATGACGACATGACTGTTTACAGTAAGCCATTAGGTTTGAGAACAGCACTGGTTAATTGAAATAACTCTGAAGTATGGTCTTTTCCCAAGCTTATTAAAGTATTGCTTGTCATACTCCTTTCCCATTACCATGACAAATAATCTGGAGTAAAATAATAAATAAAGAAAGAAAAAAATACTGGCAAGTGCTGTATGAATTTATACAAAGGCGCACACACAGCCCTGAGGCTGAGAAGTTTGAGAGGCTGCTTGCGGCGAGCCTGGGGAGAAGCCTGAGGAACCATATACAGGCCACAGTGGCACACACATCGCATCGAGCGCGCACACACACACACACACACACACACACACACACACACACACACACACACACACACACCCACCCACGAACAGTCGCCGCCATCTAGGGGTGTTACGGTTTGAAATTTTCATAGCATGATAAACCAGTCTAAAAACACCATGGATTAAGGGTGTCACTATAATAATCAACCACTTAAAACCACAACAGTCTGTGGTTAAAAATAAAGGAAATGTATTATTATAAAAAGTGCCTTTGCATATCCTTGTATATATAACAAAAAAACAAAAGGAAACACAACTGTTTGACTATCTTAGAAAGTTGTCTTAGTTGTTTCATTAGGCCTTCTTCTCTTTGATAGCCATTCTGCATGATAAAGTTACAGACGTGCCAAGACTGGCAGCAGAGGTAGCGGGGTGACGTGTTTATTACAGTAGCAGATATGAGTTAGACAGTAATGAGTTATGCTGCGTTCTACTCGCAGTCGCATCTTGTAATTCACAGCCTCTAACCAGTAAAAGCCAAAGAAAACGCTTCTTTAACTTGAAATTCCTACTCATCAGCTTGGGGTAGCCTTCTCAACTCCGGGTTCTTCCTCAGTTTACGGAGTGATGTCAAATCAACATGACCACTCACAGCGTCAGAAACAAAGCAGCTCTTTGTATATGCAATATACATTATATACTGTATATGCAAGTATTTGCTGAAGATCAATCAACACGCAGAATTTTTTTTTTTTTTTTTTTTTTAAATCTACTGACTATTGACTATACACTTTGTTGTTTTGAGGAGGAAAATATAGATCACTCATCACAGTTAGCTGGCTAGCTTGTTGTGCCAAGGTGTAAAATGAAGTCATTCCAAAAAATTTCTACTTACAAGGCAAGTCAATAGCAACATTATGGTTTAGGAGGACTGCATTCACTGATATTTCTATTGTAGTGAAAAATGTGTGTTTTTTATGCAGTAGACACATGTAGTAGAGAATGGTGTCCCTCCTCTTCTTGTGTGCATTTCCTCCATTTGTTTGTTGGAAGCAAATGGGTGTTAATAAATGTTATTTCACCATTGTTCCCTTCTGACTCATCTTTGTAATGGAAAAAAGACCAGTAATTATAGGAATTATCGCAGAGTGGCAAAAAGTTTGACCACCCTGGAGCTCATTCCTAGGGAAGCTCCACTGAGGCATCAGGACCACAGACTAGAGCAGCAATCAGGAAAGGTAACACGGATTACACAGCCAAAGGGTCTTCAGTGCAGTCACATGCCCTGAGATGAGATGTAGTATGATTCAAGGCGAGTCCAGAGGCAGAAGGTGGGAAATTTTTTGGAGCGTCACAGCTGGACACAAAAAGGGATAGCACAAGTAAGGAAGTTGATGATGTTTTAAAGAAAAGGGGGGAAAAAAGATAGTAAAAAACAGAAATGCATTTAAATCTGTATTTTGAAAAAGGCAGAAGTGAGGCAATCATCCGATCACGGAAAGCAAGCCACACAGAGATATACACACATAACTAATATGTATCCGTTTTTGGCAGAATAAAAGGAGACATTTATGAAGTGTATCTGTGCACAGAATAAGGCTGCACCAGAAGGAATTAGCTCCTCAGCTTGAGCTTGACACTGTGCATTATGTTAGCCATGAGAGCAAGCACAACCAAATCCATCACTTTCTCTGGAACGTCCGCAAACTACAGCTGACTCACAGCACAAATCATGGCTGAATAACACATTTGTTTTCACACTTTATTCTGTACCAACAGGTGAAAATACTTAAATAATACACATTTGCTTGAGAATGGTACAAAGAGAGACAATTTCCCTGTGTCAGTTGTGCAAGTTTTAATACTAATCGGTCACTCAGATTCACAATCACAACTGCTGAAACTAAACAGCTTTTACGCTTAATTTGAGGTGCAAAATTTGCTTTTTTGGGGGGAAAAAAGTCCATGTTAGCTAGCACAAATGACACTTTTACTCTATGTGAGGATGTGCTTTGCGATTTCAGTTAGCACATTGTTTTTTTTCTCAATATAACTCATCTGATTGTTTATCTGGAATGCAGCAATGACAATTAACAGATATAAATTACAAGTGGTAGCCCAGAGAATTCTTAAGGCTCTTGGGAATGAATATCATCAAGCAGAGTCACTCTTCTGCTCAATAGGGAAAACTCTGTTTGATAGCCCACCAACTTGTACTCATTTTCACTCAACTCTCCAAGGCCCAAACTCTCTACATCACCACTCCTCTTTTGTTTTCTTTCTTTCCTGACTTTTTAAAACTATATTAGTCATTTTGTCTCTGTGGTATCCACAGTATCTTAAGTCCATCTATTTCTTACTGCCCTCCTTTCTTCTTCTCCTCTCCTCTTCGCTCAAGTACCCTTGTCTCTCTCAATGAGCTCCATCGCTGTAATTGCAGGCCTGATGCTGATGGCTTGGCAACAGCTACAGTTAAAACTGCCAGACTCACACTAATCAGATACAAGACCAATTAATGTTAGAAGCACCACTGATTGGGCCATCTAATGATCTAATATTATTTGTTCATCTGAATCCAACAAACAAATGCGAATAACAAAGTCACCTCTGATATCAGCTCTCTCTCTCACCCTCAGGCCTCAATGGAAATGCCTGGAAATTTGGAGGAGGGTGGAATAAAGCCCTTGTCATAGATAATGAATAGGAAAGGTGGTGAAAAGAGCTGGAGAAACACACCAGTGGCCTGAGCAGTTTGTATTCCTGCAGTGTCACAAAGTCAGAGCTTAGGCTCTCCCTGCATAGCATATTGAGTTTGTCCCAACACATGCTATTATGTTCTGACAAAATAACAAATCTGAAGCCTTAAACCTGAAGGTCAGGTTTAATATAATATCAAAAAAACAATTTCCACCTGTTTGTCAGTGCCATTTATCACAACCGGGTAATACAATTATGCTTTGCGCACTGATGTCTTGGCCCATGTGGTGAGCAGAGGCTGGAGCGCTGAAGTTTCACAGAGAGGGTGAGACCCCTTATCATAGTAAACTTGGGGGGGAGCACTATAAGCACATATTTAAAAATGTACAAGTGACCCATTCACACAGAGATGTGGAAGATGAGTTTAAAGAAGTAAATGAATCAGGGGCAGTCGTGGCCTAATGGTTAGGGAGTCAGACTTGTGACCTGAAGGTTGTGGGTTCGAGTCTCAGGTCCGGCAGGGATTGGGGGGAGTGAATGACCAGCGCTCTCTTCCACACTCAATACCACAACTGAGGTTTGACCTTTGGGTGTGTGTGTGCGCGCACTTGGATGGGTTAAATGCATAGCACAAATGCCAAGTATGGGTCACCATACTTGGCCACAAGTCACTTTCATTTCACTTTTGCTTAGAAAGAGCTTCTGCACTTATAATTCACCTTGTGCTGCTGTGGATGGTCCCACATCAACACACACCTCCCAAGTGTCACCCTTTCTTCAGTGGGCACCTCACCTAGATACTGTAGACTTGTACCTATTACATTACCTGAACATCTGTTTAACACACTCAGTTCTTTTTGACTTTATACACCTGTGAAAGCATAATGATTAATAATCCCTTTATTCTGTGTCACCCAGAGGAGTCTGGTACTGCTCATGGGTCCCGCCTCCTTGTCTTATCTCAAGGAGATATTCTTTGCTCATTAGGGATCTAAAAGCACTATATGGTCAAAAGCATGTGGACACCTGACCATCAAACCCATACGTAGTTCTTCCCCAAACTGTTACCACAAAGTTGAAGGCAAATGAGTGTCTTAAATGTCTTTGTACACTGTTCCAAACCTGTTCCAGCATGACGATGCCCCTGTGCACAAAGCGAGCTCCATGAAGACATGGTGTGTGAAGGTTGGAGTGGAAGAACTCGAGTGTCCTGCACAGAGCCCTGACCTCAACCCCACTGAACACCTTTGGGATGAACTGGAACACCGACTGAACCCCAGACCTCCTCACCAACATCAGCGCCTGACCTCACTAATGCTCTTGCAGTTGAATCATCACAAATCCCCACAGCCACGCTCCATAATCTAGTGGAAAGCCTTCCCAGAAGAGTGGAGCTCAATATAACAGCAAAGTGTGGAGCAACTCCATATTAATGCCCATGATTTTGTAATGGGACGTTCAGTGGTCAGGTGTCCACATACTTTTGGCTATATATTGTAACTTTCAAAGCAAGTAAGAATCTCAAAGATGCCAAATCGTGATTGGTCACGAAAACTCCTATTTATACAATTATTTAATGCCTCAAGGGAAGACGACTTGAAATATAAAATATAACAACATATGTCAAACACACTCACAAACCACTTTAGCAAAGAGGACATACACTTAGCAGGAGAGTGGCAAAATCACAAGAAATTGCCATAGAATTAAATCAGTACCTCCATGATCTAGGCCCCTCAAAAGCCGCCTGTTGCTTGCCTTATGGCACATTGCAGATCTACCAACAGACTCTGTATCTCATGCACAAAGAGTTTTAGCATGCAAAAGTGGCGAGATTTAATTAACAACTTGATGATTATACGTATATGGTTCGCTAGAGAAGCCTGTTAAACATACAATCATATGATACTTAACTAGCATGTGATAACTATAGACTTTGCTTTGATGCTTTGCTTTATGATGGACATCACTGCAGCAAACAGGAAAGGTCAAGTCGTAATGATAGCATGTTCGTCTTTTCTTCTTTTCAGTAGGGATGACATTTGGCCATCCTCAACCACCAAAGTACAATCGGAACTGTGTAGCATATATTCAAAAGCGATTTCGCGCACACTGCGCGCATTGCGGCTTTGCTTTTATTTAATGTTCAATGAAAAACGTGATGAAGACTATCAACAGGAAGCAACACAGATAAAGAGGGAAGAGATAGGAGGGAGGGAATAAAACAGGCAGGTTCAGAAGGTGCAGGTGACATTTACCAAAATCCCTCTGAGCAGCGGTATCACAGAAAGCACAGTCTCAACAACGGATATTTACGAATTGATTTGGTGGTGTCAGGAAAAGTTGCACGTTGCCACCGGCGATAATCTCTTCGATGAGAATCATATGTCTTTTTCATTTTAAACTTGCGCACTGCTTACTGACCTTTTTGTTTAGCATCTTTGAATTGCTGGCTCAACTACTCTGCATCAGTGGGCTTCAGGCCTCATTATGCCTGCCATATTGCTTTGTTAAAGAAAAATACAATTTTAACACTTAACAGATTTTCTGCATCTCCGAGCGGGTGTGTGAGTGCCGATGGTAAAGCGGTGTCATGTTTCCTGTCAGTGCGAGACGGCTGGTTAGATCAGCAACGAGGTGCTAAGTGAAGTTAAAGCTAAATTCGCTCATAAGATTGACCTCGATCATTCTGAATCCTTTCTCGAAAGGATGCCACTTTTTAAAGATCTTATTGATCAGATGGGTAGACGGGCCAAACCAGTATTTCCCAATCCCCATCCACTACATATTATGGTATATTTTCTTCAATCTAACATGAATCATTCATATACTTTGATAATAATCCAGTTCTTGGATGGAATTGGATCAGCAGGAAAAAAACTACAAAATGTTCAGTCTCCGTGATTGAGATTGCAATTACCTCCCTAAGCAGAAAATAAACATGTATCCTGAAAATAGAGGAGAAAAAAAATATCGATGTTTGTTTTTCAGGATTTAACCTGTAGGTAGGCAGATAGAGAGATGCACTCGAAGATTAGCCAAAGTCCTGGGATTTCGATATTAACCTTTTTGAGCGTAATGTTGGGAATCTAAGCCTGTCCTCCAGCAGACCTCCAGTGAGCTCTGCTTCTCTAATTAGCTGCCTGACATTTCACTTAATGCAATAGAAAAAAAAAAAAAAAAAAAAAAAAACCCAAACAAAACATGGCTGCAGCATGATGATCTGATATCAGTAATTGGAACTTGCTTTTCGGGGTTGTTCATCTCAGCACTGGCACTGGTTAATTCTGATGCCTGTAGAGATATCATTAAAAAGCTTAAAATGAAGCGCAGCTCTTCCCAAAGGACGCAGCAACTATTCTGCTCTAATCACGTGTGTATATACAGGGTATATACAAAGGAACAAAGTACAGATTGTGATCAGTGCAGCGAGGACGGGGGCTGGGAGACGGTTTAGGGACGTATCATTTCCCCCTGCTTATGTTGCGGCTGTTTGATGACATGAGGCTTTTTTGGCACCCCTGGCTATGATTACTTTCTGTGTTAGCATCTCGTTGTGGCCACCTTTGCTATCAAATCAAAGTCAAGCCGATCGTCCTTGCTCAAGCTGACAGCTTAATTTCCTGTCACTCGCTGCTCTGGTCCATCTGATCGTTGTCATTAACACTGATTTTGAAGTGCCTACTCCGGGTGCATGCACGCTTTCAATCCTGCCCTTGTCTACTCGATCATTATATTTATAAGAGAGCGTTACAGGCTGAGGTGTCTACTCAGATGTACATCATGTATCACATTCTGCATCAAGCAAGCCTTATGTGTTACATACTTGTATAAATAGTGTCAAGTCTGTCCAGAGCTGGAAACCTCACAGGCAAGTACAATGCCTCATACTGCTAAAGTAGCTGAGCTATATTTATGTGCACTCCAAGTCTCAGTACTCTTAAAGCATTACTGCATTAGAGAGAAGCGAGGAGTGTGTCTTTTTAAAGAGCACAGAACCAGAGACTGCATTTAATTTCTCCCCGCTTCTTCTTCCTCATTAATTAATATCTGCCTCAGGGCTATGTATAAACGAGACACAAACCAAAAACAAATATGAAATATTCTGGCAAAGATTTTTTTTTTTTTCCCCAGAAAAGACAGTTTTTCCCAGAAAAACCTGTTTTAGAAAATAAATATTGTAACATGCATTATGTATTCTTTAGTGAAAATTCTTAATTGGTTCAAAGCTTGCAAAAGGATGAATGGTTCTTCATGTATTTGATTTTCAATAATAATATCCTGCTGAAGATGGTTTTATTACACAGTATTTTCTCACAAATGAAGCATGCTGTGTAACCCTGGATTTTTTTTTTTTTTTTTTTAGCATTTTTTATTTACGTTAATAAAAATTGGCCATTATTAGGTCCCTGGTTCAGTCCGGAGTGGGTTACTGTCCATGTGGAGTTCCTTCCTGTGGTTTCTTCTCATGTTCCTTCAGGTTCTCCGGTTTCCTCCCAGTGTCTAATACCCTTCAGGTGGATTGGCTACACTAAATTACCCTTAGGTGCGAATCCTTATGTGTGTGTGCACGGTGCCTTGTGATGGACTGACGTCCCAATCTCCCACCGGGATAAGTTTCAGATCCACCATGACCCAGACCAGGATAAAGTGGTTACTGAAGATAAATGAATGAATAAAAATAATAAAAATATAGCCAGAAGTTAGCTGAAGCTAGCTGTTTGGAAACTTGAAAATTCAAACAAATACATCCTTCATACCTCAGTGGTCCCTTTAAAGCTGAACCCTCAAACACATGGACTGATTAGGCATTTCTGAATAGATCTGTTTGGTTAAAAAAAAAAAAAAAGAAAAAACAAAAAGAGATGAGTGCTGCCTGGTTGCGAAAAGGCCCCAGTAGTCTAGCTACCTGACACAACTTGGTTAAAATCAGACTGAAAAATCTTTTAAGAATTTTATTTAGGAATCAGATTGACATTAGCTAAAATATTATCCATGTATTATTATGGCTTATTACTAAAGATAGTTTAGCCAAATAGAGTTCACTAACACTTTCAAATGGTGTAACTTCTTACGGAGACTTCTAACAAGTCTCTTGCTTACGACCTTGTTGTTTGTGGTCACATTCAAGGCGTAATGTTTTACAATTACACCCTTAAGGACGTCGTGGCACTGAAAGGTACCGCTATCGGTAACTCCTGAGTAAGAATGTAGCCTAGCTATCTAGCGTTAGCTAGCTAGTTTCTTGATGTGGATTTTAGGTGAGCTATGTAGGTTTATTATGTACAATAGGCATGTTAGCTAACTAGCAAGCTAAGCCTGTTACATTTTTTTGGTTAGCACGATATGATCGTTAGCTGCTTAATGTAACTGAGATGAAACGGGAGCTGCAAAGCCGGAGCTCCTCGGCCCAAAATGATCTGATGCGTTAGTGTGCGGTTAAAAACGACGTGTTTATGAACACTTTTCTGATTCTGACACCCAACAGCAGACCACAGCATGATTGCAGGCAACATGATTGCTAGGCAAGTAGAGGAGCCTGCTTGTCCTGATTGGTTGGAAGTTGGTGGTTCACATAATGGTATTTCTACACAGGCTTGAGGCAATACTGAGACTTTGAGCACATATTTTGCCATAATATAACAACTTTGATGAATATAGAAATAAGCTTTCTGAATAAAAATGCTTTCTGATCATTGACGCCACCACGCAGATGATTTGCCTGTCATCGTAAAAAGGCTTTGGTATTCAGCCCTGGAAGACGGATGTGTCAGTGCTGCTGAAGCTTTACATTCAGTGTGTATTTTCTGATAGTTTTTTGGTCTTCTATGTTCTAATTCCTGTTCACATTCACGCAGCCACAGTTTACTTGCAAGCTGTAAATATGACCGCGTCAGTCTGACACTTTCTGCTGCCATTCTGGTGTGGCATTCGTCTGCTAACTTTCTGGGTCATTTGGAACCAAAATGTTGTGTTTGCTAGACACAGTATTCATGAATCTACGAGGATATTTAAATAAAGTTGCTCATCTGTCATTTGAGTGAAGCGCTGAAAAGCTGCCCAAAGGCTGCCTGGCTCCAAGCCTGAAGGAGCTTGGCTGTGCTCAAAAAGTGCTTTCGGTACACTTCGAAGCCTGCTCGCCCAACCATCAAGCTGCCTCATGCCCTTCAGCTAGCTTGCCGCTTTAATCTCCCTGTGTGTTGGGAATGTGAACTAATGAGATAAATTAGGGCTCATTAGCCTAAAGCTAAGATATCATCTGTGTGCAGAGATACAGATTCCTTCGAGTTGGAGCAACAGCAGACCGAGAGACTGGAGAAACATATACATTTAGCAGTTATTTATAGATATTCTGCAGCGAATATAATGTAGATGCATTTATCATTTTCGTCAAGGAAGAGTTTAGCATACACTAGTCATGTGTTTACTTAATGTTCTCATTATCTTTAATAAGAATATTATGACAATGCTATATATATATCTCCACATATGTATGCCAGGGCTAATGCATGTAGACATAGTCAGGAGCCATGTGTATTAAATGTATTAATTTGCTTTTTATTCTTTTTTTTGTTTTGTTTTTCAGATAGATCACATAGAACACAGCCTTAGACAATAGCAGTTGAGCTTATCCATACAATGTATGCCTCATTTCTTTTGCCCAGCGTATGGTGGATCCCTCTGTGTGGGACTGTGTGTGTATGTGTGTTCAGGACAGGATTTGGTGAAACGGTAGAAGGATGGGTTTTTTTTTTTTGTTTTTGTTGTTTTTTAATGGGTTCCATTCAATTGCGCATTGAAGCGGCAGACTTTGATGGCCAAAAATACCCCTGTTCTGACTAATGCAGCGATCAATCCCTCACCATGCCTAGCCAGTGTAATTAGACAATAATGAGGGCGCAACTGCATTATGCTGGATCTCCAACTATGTGTTGACCTCAGCAACTTATACTCCATTAGACAGCAAATAGCTTGCAAGGCCTGGGTAATAAACCATTCATTCCACCTCAGTGGGAGACCTGAACAGGCTTTTCAAGAGACACCTCAGAATGGTCTTCAGTTTGACTGTGCCATCAATATTGGATTTAGAATGAAAAAATAAGTGTTTAGGTCAACTTTAGGTCGCAGAGAATAACTCTAGTAATTTAGGGCACACACAGACACACACTTGCTCACAAAATGGCAACCACTAGTGCACCACACACGCACATCTTTGCAAGCCATGAAAAATGAGCAAACTTGGAATGAATAGAGTGAGTTGGGGGAAAAAAACAAAACAAACGGAGACAAATGACAAACAGAAAAGTTATTTCTATCTGTCTGGCTTAGGGTTCAAGCACGCATAAGATCATCCGTGTCTCTCGAATGGTTTGTTCTCTTAAATGAAAGGGAGCGCACGGCGTCGCACTACAATGAGGAGTGCAAAGGAAGAGAGAAGATGCTCGTGTCAGATGCCGCTTCGAGCTCTGAGCGCAAGCCGCCGTGCCGCCTTTCATTATTTGTTGAGGTTATGTCGAGGGTGTCAAAAATATCAGACTCGTCACTGTGTTTGGGCAGGAAAAAAACACTCAATTAGAAACCAACACAAAGTTTCCTTTTCTCCTTGATGCCAAACTTATATCTCTGCACCTGGGTGTAGATAAACCCGCTGCAAGACAAGGAGAGAAGGAAAAAAAAAAAAAAAAACCAGAAAGAGACCTTTCTTGGCAGATAAATAAATATATGAAGCAAAAATATGTGAATAGTTCTGTCTATCATGTCTGTGAATATGAAGGAAAATAGGAGGCTATTTTGTACGCTGCAGTTTAAGTTGTTCCTCAGGTGACTGCATCAGGTGTCATAAATAGTCAGTCATGGGCTCTTTGAGGGTCCTGAGGTGTGTGAGGTGTCGAGCACACAGTCAGGATGAAGCAGGTACATGAAAGTGTTGCATTTTAGCAATGGAGAGATGGGAAGCTGATGAGTACTCATTATCTGTTCATGACACAGACCAGCACCACTTAAGAAACAAAACCAGGCCATATTGGATCAGCTACCTCCTTTTACAGCCATTACTTTTTTAGGAAAAAAAAAAAAGTTTTCACTCCACATATTTAAGCAGTGGAGTCAGTATTCTCCTGAATCAAAAATAATTATTTTCTCATTTGTTGTTTACAAAGAGAAGCTACGGTGAATGCTCGAACTGCAGACCTGACATTAATGCGTCATTTGAATTCTGCCTCTACTGCTACAATGAAGCTCCAGACGGATAAAAAAGCGAGAAAAAAAAAAACCCACATCAAAGCATAGATGCTCGGCTATCAAGTTTCACGCAGTCTGAGACAAAGAACCGGTGTGAATTGTTATGAATTTCGTATGAATTGTGATGGGCTCACGATAACGAAAACACACATATATGAAGCGAATACAAAGACTGCTCAAAAGTCCTTATGTACAAAATAAGATAGCACATTCTCACGAATTGCCCCGTCCTCTTTGTAGTCAAGTGCACTACAGTAACAAGCTTTCTGAGTGAGTAAGGCAGTATCACAGAATGTCAGCCAGGGACTCCACGCTGCTTTATGAAATGGCAGGCTTAGATTTGAAAAAAATAAAATAAAATAAAAAAAGAAAGAAAAATAAATCCAAATGACAAGAATCTTGTCACAATTAAAAAATAGCTGCCCTGTAAGTTTATCTCAGCATTGCAAAAAAGGTAATCAAACTGTAGTTGTATGTGTTTCGTCTCATTTTGATAGAAATGTGCTGGCTGAACAAGCTCTGCCCGAGTTAAAGCGAAAGTGTTTGCTCGAACACGTGTGTGTAAAAAAAAGCCCCGCTAGCGTGCCCAGACGTACGGTAGCCGGCTCGCTCAGTAAGAGCACAGACAGAGAAAGGACGACGGAGAAAACAAAACCCAACAGCAAAGGAAACTCACAGAGTTTGACGGCTACTAAGGCAACAGTTGCCAAATACAATATAAGCCCATGTATATTGCAACACAACTATATATTAATTTAATAAAATACACAATATAGCTCTTGTACACGTAACAATTTGGCTCATATGCACAGAGATTGCAGAAAAATCAATAAAAATATGTAATTTCGATGTAAACACATTAATTGGATACATTTTGCACATTAAATGATATTGTGAATAAGGGACAAATGTGAAGGGACATTTCCTTTTTTTTTTTCCTTTTTTTTTGACATTCGTTTTCTTGGAATTCGAACCAGTGTCCTTTGCAATGTAATAAATATCATTAACAACTGCATTTTCAGCATCAGTACACTTTTCTTTTTCTGATTTCCACTTCTTTTTTTTTTTTAGAAAATGTATAAATATTTTTGTTAATATCTGGACACTATACATAAGTTCATATATGTATATATATATATATATATATTATCTATATATTTATATAGATTTTTTTCACAGTCGAGGAAATATGTCCCTAATATACATAATTATGATTGCCGTAATTCAATGTAGGACAAGTGGAAGGTCACCTTAAAAGAAGTGACAAGTAGAAGACAGGTGACGACAGTGTTCACACAAAGGACCAATGAGGAAAGGAGTAACAGTTTCACCAATCTGGAATGTTCCATATACACGTATATATGGGAGGAAACACAGCTTACACATATGACTAGAAATGGCGAGTGAAGAAATGGTAACATTTCTTAACTAAGCACCCCAGTTACCACCCCTCCCCCTCCCCATTAGATCAGAGATAATCAGAGATTATTCAGTATTTCATACAATGATATTACAAAGTCAGAAAAGAGAAGAGCGTGGTTCGGTCTTCATGAGATCCAACCGCATTTGGAGTGTTCTACATTTCAGTTGCGATTGTCAGAATCCACCTTTTCTTGCGGTTTGTGGCGTTCCGAGTCAGAAAGAAAGTATAGAGCTGGTGGGCACTTGAAGAAAAAGCTTGCTAAGAAGCCAGAAACAGCAATGTCTGAAACTCCCTAAGAACCCCCTCCCCCCCAAAACAACATGGCGTCCAGAAAACCTGGCTTTTTTTTTGAGACAGTTTGTCAAAAGTTCTTTTCTGTCCTAATTTGTCAAACCTCATGAGCACCTCACTCTTTGAGAGTGTTTCTAAGCTCACAGACTCTTGCCCTCTCACACTGTTTGTCTTCTTTTTCATTTTCTTCATCACTGTATTAGTCTGTTCACTTCCTGACCACTGCAGCCTCGTTGCCTCGGCAGTCCTGGAGAAGTTTATCGATGTCTCTGACCACCTGCTCGGCGTCCATGCCTCCTCGGCTTGGCTCTCCTCCTCCATGCTCAAGTGCTCCGTCCGGCTGGTTAGCTGTTTCCTGGCTGATGCGTGAACGTGCCTCCAACAGCACTTTGGCTACAGGATCTGAGCCGGCTAGTGCACAGTACCCTTGATCTCTACTCTGCTTTCCAGGAGAAGTGTAAAGTCCATTGGGCCCTTCATAGTGGCTGGTACTGGGATTGACCTCGGCTCCGTCTGCAACGCCTTTGGTTCCCTTGGTAGGGCTGCACGAGGCTGAGGGCACTTCCTGGAGCAGTGGGCTGAGAGCACGCTTGCCCTTGAGGTAAGGCTTGACGTTGGCTACCAGGACAGCATGCTCACGCCGCTCCTTGCCAAAAGTGCAGAAGGTCTTCTTGCCACTGGTGTTGCCTGTTGCCTCATAGCTCTCTGGCTCACTCACCACGGCCTCCATTCCTGCAGGTACGAACAGGTTTGTGCGGTAGTCGAGACCCTCAGCCTGTGCCATGCCTGGTGCCGGGAACTGGGGCATCCAGCAGCGGTCTGAGTGACCCAGGACCCGGCACTCATCAGTGCAGTTCACGCAGTCCTCTTCTGTAGAGAGGGAAACAGAGAGACGATTTAGTCAAAACTTTGTTTTTCAAACATGTCCATGATTGCTTTAATGTTCCACTTTAAAAGAGAGGTCAAGTTGAAAGCATATTTCAAATAGAAAACTGTCAAAATGGTGTTCACCCAAAGGAAAAGTAAATCAAAGTTGGTACAGATCAGCTAAGGCTGGCCCAGGCTGGTCTCACATTGCCTTACCATTGCCTCATGCTTTCTATGAAAGACTGCTATTGAACAAGCTTGTATTGATGTTCGTAATTTTTTAATAAAGAGCGAGAACTGTAAGAACCAGCATCTTGGGTATCAACACCCATAATGGTGTACTATTTTACCATAATACTACTACTCCCAGAGTTATTTCCTTTCAGAGGTAGCTAAACAAACAAGCCTAGCTACCATTTTCCTGTTGCTGTGTATCTGTTTAAATAGTCTGCGTTTGATTTCATTGCTCTGCTCAGATTGCTTGGCCATTTCATTGCAATAAAGCAAGCTACAGCAGATGAGAAGCTGAGAAATGTTGAGCACATAATAGAAGCTGGAAATGAGATACTATGTGTGTGTGTGTGTGTGTTCTTTTGAATGCCATACACTTGCTTTGGTCATTTTATTTTCTATTCTTCTGCACTGATTCACTGGGCTGAACAATCACTCGACAAACGTTCAACATGCTGAATCAATAGAAATAGGTGCTGAAGAAGGCTGACCAGTCCCAATACCGTAGGTCACCCTGTAAAACTTTGGGCTTACAGATGGCTTAGTGGGACAAGCAAGTATTACAAATCGCTAGAAATGCTCACTGATTAGATGATTAGATCACCAAAAAATCAGAGATATCAGAGATTATATGCACTGTATACACTGGGGATCCACCGAACCTGCTTTTTCCAATTTTTGTACAATACTTATACCAGTATTCTGATTATCGGGGATATCTGATATTTGATGTCTGATACTCATCCTCTTAGTAACCGAGCTGACTCTGCAAGACTCTGCTGCCAAATTATGCATCAGACAGGCTTTAAACAAGGTGTGCCCTGTGTAATGTCAGTCACTGTAATCTTGCCAGCCAGTCCTCTAGCTTTCACTAGAGAGTCTGGCAGATTTCAACACTAAAAGTGGTTACAAGTAAAGGCCATTTGAATGACACTGCAATTGACTGGCCATAAACCTTTCCGGGAGCCTGTCAGCAACCTCAGGAGAGATCACATTCACTCACCTCTGATTTCTTAAAACAAAAACTCTGAAATAACTTTCAAAGATGATAAGTGTCTTTCAAACGTTTTTCAACCGAGAGACTACATATTGCTCAAAATACAGAGATACAGAAAGTATAGATAGTCTTGAAGATTCTGAAGCTTTTGGCCAGAAAAGTGTATAATAAGTATCAGACAGTTTCATTATGAAACTCAGTGGGTCAAGAGGGATACTGATTGAGGCATTTATTGTTCACATGTCAGAATGCAAGATTATAATGCTCTTATGTAGTATATATAGCATTTCTGAGTAGTCTTTCTGCTTTCAGGGGAGGGAGGGGGGAGCAGCTGGTTGATTGAGTGTATTCAAGTAGCATGATCAAGAAGACGGCAGTGAAGACTACATCCTCTCCCTCCTCTCTCTCTCTCTCTCTCTCTCTCTCAATCATCCCTCCCTTTCTCCACCCCACACAACATAGCAAAACAACAACAGTTCCGTTTTGGCAAAAATGTCTGGTACTGCTATCATAAATTTATGTCACTGGGCTTTGAAGCTCTCCCATGGCAGCCCCTTGTATCTTTCAACCAAGTGCCTAGTGCTGCATGCCACAAAGTGTATGTGCTTATGTGTGTATGTGTGTGTGTCCACCCCTTTCATCTTCATTCTGGATTATTATTGGTTTGGGGTTTTTTGATGCCGTGTAAAATGGGTCCAGGAATTGTAAATTGGGGAGAGAGAGGAAGGACACACACACACACACACACATCCCAGGGACTAGCAAGTTCTAGTGCTAAAGAGAGACTGAGGGATGGACAGCTGCTGTCCTGTGAATATTCAAGTTCAAAGGGATGAGGTATGGCTGTGCTTCTAACACGGCATTCAGTGTGTGTGTGTGTGTGTGTGTGTGTGTGTCTAAGAGTAAGAGTCAACACAAAGCAGGGTCTCCTGCTCTGTGCAGTGATTTATGCCTTACAAAAGAAACTTCATGTATATTTAATATTCTGAGGATTTCACTCTTTCAGAAGGTAAGCAAGGTGGGAAGAACAAGAAAACTTCACGAATTTCTGAAAAGTAACATTTTCAATAATCTAGTACCAAAGCACTACCAGTGCTTCCACTGCTAAGCTCCGGTGCATACGTGATCAAAAATACAAAATATAAAAATATCTCTTGATATCTTGTTTCCCTTTAGTTTGATTGTGTGAAGTTAACGAAAAAAAAAAGCACCAAGAGAAACACTCCTAAATGTGTCTAATAACACTAATAGCCGTTTCTATTTTACAGTGTCCAGGGCCACACACTGCCTTCTACATTTGCTTCCTGGACTCCCGGAGGTACATAGCAGTTTTCCTCTAAGCATTTTCCTCATTTTTACTCATTTAATGCAGGGGAGTGTGATTTGCACCTGGCTAACATCATTTTACATCTGGAGTTTCAGCACCAAGATAAGCCCTGTATATACGGTTTAACCGTTTTTGTCCAATTCTTTTTCCAAGAAACTGGAGATTTCAGGATAACTATTGAATCCCAGTAGTTAGTTTGTCAAACTAAAGTATAAATCTGTACTACAGGGAACAAAAGTGTGCTCCTTGGAAATGGTCCTACTATCTCTTACAGTGAATCAGTATGTAGTGCAGGGGTCATCAATTGGCGGACTACAGTCCGGATGCGGACCCAGCAAAGTATATCCTTTGCAGAACCAATCGATATATACAAAAAAAAAAAAAAAAAAAAAAATCCCCCACCAACATCAATAAAAAAATAAACCTGGCCACAGTTCAGGGCTCTAGTCTTTTTTAACCATGAAACAGCATGACATCAGTAGCAGATGCTCCATTTTGGTTTGTTTGTCCAAATACATGCATTTATGTAAATTACTTACCAGAAGGCAGTAAAGAGTAAAGAGTTTCTACAGACTTTCAGAGTTTTTTTTTTCTTTTCATTTATCCTCTCTGGTCTAATTAGTGAAGTGACAACATGGCTTGCTCTAAAACTGAATGATTTAAGATGATTGGACAGAAAAGTATGCATTTATTCTCTGCTTCAAGTTCAAAACAGATTTCACATCTGTTTAGCGTCTAGTTAAAAGTGTTAATGTGAAGGGCCAGTGTGCAACACGGCTTCTTAACTACTTCAGATTGATGTATCTTGTTTATAGCCATGAACTAATCACTAATGGTTCAACAGTTAAGATGTGGTCTTGTGTCTCCTGACAGGATGAAATTTACTCTCTGATTCTGTCTGTAATGGTTGGGGGTTCGATTCCCGTTGCCGCCCTGTGTGCATGGAGTTTGCATGTTCTCCCTGTGCTTCAGGTGTTTCCTTCCCAAGTCCAAAGACATGCGTTGTAGGCTGATTGGCATCTCTAAGTTGTCTGTAGTGTGTGAGTGTGTGTGTGATTGTGCCCTGCGATGGGTTGGCACCCCATCCAGTGTGTTCCCTGCCTTGTGCCCCGAGTCCCCTGGGATAGGTTCCAGGCTCCCTGTGACCCCATGTAGAATAAGTGGTAGAGAAAATGGACGAGAATTCTGTCTGTAACTTAATATTGGTTGAATGAAAGCCCATTTTTGAACTCTATTTGGTCCAAAATTGGATTATCACCTCTCAAGACCCGCTCTTAGTGTAAACCCAATGATAAAATGCTATTTTCCTGTTCAGTCTTCTGCAACCTGGTTTTGTATGGCGCTTCAAAATAAATAGGCAGCTTCAACCCTAAACATAGCTGACTGAATTACTGTAACTGTAATACATAAAAACTAACCACTTTGTTAACATTTGTGGCTCCCAAATGTAAGTTACGCAGTTGATCTGACATTACACATGGGACATCCTGATCATCAGTAAAATCAATAACATGTCTATACTAAACTAATTAAAAACCATATTGCTCTCACAAGGTGTAATGGAAATATAAACGTTATGTCCTACAGACACCCACAGCAGCACATAAGAAGACAGAAAACTCATTTGTTGCAAGTAATGTCAGCCAGCTGCATATTTCCACCACTAACATATATATATTTTTTTAAGAGAATGAGAGGAGCTGATGTGACTGGATATCACAGTTGCAAACTTAACCACATCTCTTTTTTTTTTTTTTTTTTTTTTTAGAAATAAACCTCTCTTCTGTAGCAATATTCTTAATTAATATTGCAATATTCTTCAATAATATTCTTTGTGATCTTATGCCTTATTTATTTATTTATTGCATTATGGACATGAAAATAAGGCTCAAAGTGTTGTACGCACCTTCATAAAATTCTGAACAAAATGATTATCTCTACAATTTAAAACGATATATAACATTATATTTTATATAGCACTTACTCATGCAAAAACAGCAGTATTTACCTTTTGCAAAGCATAGACACTGTTTCCTTTTCCATCAGATACTCAGTGAAAATAAATGATCAACCTTTGTCCTTATAATCATCATTAATCATATTCTAAAATGCTCATTCATATCGTCAATGAAAAAAGGCCAAACAGTGCGATGAAAAATGATCATCGCTCTCTCTGGCTCCTGAGTCGCTATTGTTTTTGATTTCACTGCGTGTGGCCAACCAGTGCCTTTCCCTGCCATTCCCTGCTGCGTCTGTGTGTGTGTGTGTGTATAAGTGTGTTTAGGGATTCGGGTAACCTTGAAAAAAGTTTTTCAGATTCATCAAAGCCCTGCTTCCCGACAGAGCGTGGAAAAAGTTAGCGCCAGATTGTAGCTACTTATGACAAAGTCAGAGTGTAGGGTGCTAAAACACAAACACACTTCGGATCAAGGTGACTGACAGAGCATGTGAACCCGTTAACCCCAAACGGTGGGAAGTGTTTTTGTCCGTGTCTGAGCTGGTTCTGGTTCACTGTGTGTGTGGGGCGAATGTAAGGGGTTGGGGCGGGGGGGTTGAGGAGCTTGCATAAAGGATGTGAAGGGTCAGCAGACTCACATTGAGCCGGGGGGAGAATTCTTATAGACAGGGAGATGAGAGAGACTAAGCGAGGTTTGGTGGTGGAAAACCCTATGAGAGAACTTGACATTTGAGATGCGGTACACTTTATTGTCGAAAAAGGTGAGGTGGCTGGTCTCCAGTGTGATATCACACACACACACACAAACACACACACAAGTAGAACAGGATTTCCTTGTGTTGTTGTTTTTTTTTTTTCACTAATCACTTCATTGTTGGCTTTGTGTGGGCGTATATGTTAGGGCTGTCAGAACAAATTTCATTGCTTTTCAAAAGCAATTGCAATTTTATTTCAAAAGTTCAGGATTCCTTATTTAGCCTTTAGTCGCATATATATATATATATATATATATATATATATATATATGTCATATATAACATACCTTTATTGTCCCATATTTTCACATATTGTCAATATGTCACATATTTGTATCATTTTTATATATATAAAAAAAATATTTTATGTAAAAATGTGAAAAAAAAAACCCTGTTGTTTGTGTAGTTTTTACTTTTTTTCTATTCTGACAAGTAAACAAGCAAAAAACTACATGGTAAAATCAAGATATTAATATTCCTTGGTTTCTCGAGTTTTTTTTTTTTTTTTTTTTCATGAAAAATATCACAACATAAATTATCTGACAAATCCGACAATTTTTCACTTGTGAAAAAGGAACCTCTTTAAACTCTAACACAACTCCTTGTGCTCTTGTTATGAACAAAATTTTTTTTTTTCAAAGTCTCCTTCATTTTGTCCTAAGGGTATACAAACTTTTGCACGCCTGTCAAACATATTACATGTTTGGAGTTAAGAAATTCCAACAGATCCTGTCGCCTAAGAAATGGAAAATCTAGCTAAATATCAGCAACAACAAACTATTCCTGTGAGTTAATAGAATAAATATGAATATGTAACATTTTTTATGCTTAGGATAAAATTACGATACTGTCTTCTCATGATCTTCCTTGTGTTTCAGAAGGCAGCGCAACTTCTTAGCTTTTGTAGTATGTTATCATTCAGATGAGTCAACATAAAATGATATGCAAATGAATATGCTAAAACATTCCAATATTAACTTCATAGGCCATTTTTAATAGACTTAGACACTCCGATTATATGTATAAGTGCCAAGATTATTATGGTGAGACCATGTGAGCCAAATGTATTGCACAGATTCACAGCTCCGAGAATACAACATAATCCGGACTTGAAGGGAATATGACTTCTTAGGACTGATTGCTCATTCAGTGAGGGGCATATTAAGGCATAAATAATCCATGGCTGACACATCTCTACGCAGCCAGTCAGGAGGAACTGAACCGCCTATAGATTATTCATGCCTGGGTGGAGCAAGTGACCTTGAATCCTTAACAATATGGCATGTGATGCCGATGGAAGCCTTTCGTTTGCTGCCGGATACAAATCAGGAAGCCGAGTGTGATGTAATGCGGCCACACAGGCACAGGCAGAGACACACACACACACACATGCATGCTTATTGGTTTTTTTGGATCCACTTAATTAAAGCTGTAAAGCTGCTATTCCTGTGCTTTCCTGACTATCCACACACAAATCTATATATCGATCGGATGAAGAGCCCTCATTTCTGTGACACTATATATGACCAGCGGGATCAACATGCATTATATCCCTTGGCTGCAAGGGCAGGAATTTCCTATCAACTCCACAATTACTAGCATTGACGGAAAAAGCGCCTTGCTGTCAAAGCACACTGTGGTCTCTTATTGGAAATTGCACTGCTACACCCACATGCTAGGATTCACCTCTGGCCATTTATCAGGCTAATGATGTGTATGGCAAATCTCATCACACTCTGTGCCCGAGAATGTCTGTAGGCAGAGAAGTGATCTGAGAAGGCCACCAGTTTTATGTGACTTGTAATAACAGAACATCACATCACGGTAATGTTATCAGTGTAGCACTGAATGTGTATGCTGAATGTATGCTGGGAAGGATTGCCAGGACTGCGTGCCACAAGCAGCCCAGTAACAAAATACCCCCCGCCCTATGTACTGTCCATGTCTACCGGTCGATCATAATGGCTATCATTGCCTGAATGTATAGAAATACTGTATTAACAAAAGAATGTAATACAATTCATTTATTATAGAGGTATTTAAACATGCACATTCTTAAATAGGGGCTTAAAAAATAAAACGTGTCAAAGTAAAAGTAGCCCAATTCTGCCAAAGCTGGAATTATGAGCATTGTACACTGAGCTTTTTTACATGATGGAATTTCTGGGGGAAAAAAAAAGTGAATAACTTTTACTCTAGCGAGTGACAGCGGAATCCAGGACAGTTAAGAGTAAACAAGCCCTCGCCTCACACTCCAAATGAAGTAGACATTCTTCAGTGCCAGTTTTCCCTTCTCCCTTTCCAGGTCTTTCTTTCCCTCTCTCATAGGAAATGGGGAAGTGTGAATGTTTTTTTTTTTTTTTTTTTTTTTGATTGCGGACAGCAGGAGATAGTTATAGAGAGTGCGGGAGGGAAGAGCAGTGCAAGGAGTAGCTGAGGCTCTAGTGTATTCCTAATGCTCAGACTGGGTGCATTAAGGGCTCTTGCCAAATCTTTTATTAGCATCCCTATTTTTCAGGCCCGCTGTGTGCTCTCTCTTTCGCCAAGCTGATTCCACAGCAACGCTAGCGGCTTGCTGCTTCGCCTAGCTCACAACCACAGATACCTTCCAAACTCTCTCTCTCTCACTGGCTCTCTGTCACTCTCTATATATGTCTCTCTCTCAGTCATCAAAGCAGACGGACAATGTGAAGGCCAAAAAAAAAAAAAAAAAAAAACCTGAGGTGAGTGAGCAAGTAAAGTAAATTAAAGTAATAAATAAACAAGCCAAATATGCAAACGTGAAATACTCTGCTTGGAAGAAAAGCAATGAGTAAGACCTCTCAAATCCAAAGCTTAGGGAGGGAGAGAAAGAGATAGAGAAGGATGGAAGGGAGAAAGAGGACAAGGAACGGGAAAGGAAGGTCAGAGAAACAGAAAGAAAGAATGAATGAAGAGGTTGTTTACAGTGTAGAGGCGCAATTTAATTAACGAACATTCCAGTCAGTGTATTTCAGTTGGACGATTTTAAACTTTGAACTCAAAAGCTGCAAAAATTATGATTTTTTTTTTCCCCAAAAAATTACTTAATTAACTTAATTCTAGAAAAATGCAAGGACAAGAAGAAAAACGTTGTGAACGATATATGCTTCCCGTTTTTAATGTCAGCTTTCAGAGAATACCAAGGACACTTGGCCAACTGCTCACAACATGAGAATTTACTGTAACATCTGAATTGTTTACAGTATGCATCTACTCCTTTTCTCAGACAACTGTCCCAATTTTCCCCTGAAAATCTTTTCTGCATGATTGCCATTTTTCAGCAGAGTAAAGTGTAGCAGTCAGGGGAGTTAGACTGCTGTTTACCCGCTCGCACAGACTTTGCAGGAATCTACAGCTTTTACTACTGTTTTAAAAGCCCACCTGAGAAGAGAAAGACAGGTATGTAGACTTCGGTAAATACACTCTACCAGTCAAAAATTAAAGAAAGGCATTCTTTAAATATTGGTCTTCGCACAGCCAGACTCTCTCTCTCTCTCTCTCTCACACACACACACATGATGTCATCCACGTGCCAGACGCAGTGTCCTGCGCACTGGCACGTTTTATTGCCAAGCATCAAGATTGTGGCATACGCTCAGGCCAAAGCAGGGGCACAGGATGTATTAGAAAATTCTCAAGGCCATTCCAGTGACTCTGAACGCTCACCTACGGACCGGATGGTGTGTTTGTGGTGGGCGGGATTCTGTAAGAAATGTAACACAGGTTGAATGTTGTAGGACTGGGCCAAAAAAAAAAAAAAACCAAAAAAAAAAACGATAAATATGGGCAACGTTTTCTATAACTATTTTTTTGGTTCCTTACGTCTTCATTCACGCAACACAATGAGACAAGTAAACAAACGCTATAACATGTTGACCTCTTTAAAATGCATTAAAAAACTAATTCCATATCCTCTTATGGCGGTTATCTTTTGTAAACTGTAAATTATTAAAAAAGCCTACCTCAGTCGCACAAAACCAAAAAATGCGACTTTTTAGCCTATTGTAGTACTAGTCACATTTCTGCTGCAAATATGGCCTTGGTGTTGTGCGGAGTGTGTGTTTAGATGGCTTCAAGTATGATTCATGTTTTCCGCATTGTGTATTGTGTAAACAACGGTGGAAAGAGTGCCGGGTCCCGCTATCAAAACGTAGACGTTACTTTGCTGAGATGGCCACAATGACCACTGAGTCTACACTCCCTGTCAACAAACAGTACAACACAACGGCTGTGGGTCTCTCTCACACACACACACGATAGACAAACAAAGTGAAAACACTGGAGTTGGTGGAGAAAATGTGTAGAATTGGTGGTTTAATAGAATATTAAGAAAGAAAAAAAAAAAAAACAAGCTGATTCAGCTGACTCATCTCACAAAACACACCAGATTGATTTGATCGTTAATTCATAAACCATTTAGTTATATAAGTTAGCCAGGGGAGCTCATTTAAAATTTTAAACTAATCTCAAAACATACAGTGCATCTTCAATCCTAATTATCAGCAATATTTAATGAACAAAATTGAATGAAACGATAAACTATGTTACAATATGGGTTTCTGGATCTCATTGATATTGTGATATCTTTTAAGTACATTTTTAGCCTTTTAATCTTTAGAATTGGATTAAAATGTGAATAAATAAATTATTTTTTGTATTCATTAAATAAAGTATCATCAGACAAGGTTTTTTATTTTTATTTATTTTTGCTGGCAATTTGTTAGCAACCCAGTATACTGTGATACTGATTGTGTATCATAGGAATGCCAGCTTGTTATTCTCATGTCTCATGACTTAAAAATGATTTTATACCTTCATATGAGTAATTTATTCAAGGACATTAAGTTTCCCGTTAGAATAAAAACACCCTGTCCTTTTAATACTGTCCCACTTTTCTGACTTGAACAGAACGTCAGAGATAATGATGACCTTGTAAAGGGAGAATTGCAGTGGAAGAGCCTGCTATAGATTGGCACTTGTGGCAAAATGGGCACAGTGCAGCATGGCAACTCTGCAGGGTAGTGGGCCGCTAGCTGGGTATCTGTGTCTGTATCTTGTACCGTGGCACAGCATGACTAGCGAAGCATCAGAGCGCTAGCACCTGTGTCCTGGCAGGCTGCAGCGCAGCTGGTAGGAGTGTGTGTAAGTGAGGTGGTAGGGGTTGAGTGGGCATTTGGAGAGGAAGGATCACTGAGTGACAGAGAGGAGGAGATGAGAGGAGAAAAAAAAGAGAAGATGAGATGCTACATAAGGCAGCTGGAACAGGTCTTTGGGCCTCAGTGACATAGCATGTGACCACCTGGGGGGATCTGCACTCTGTGTGTGTGTGTGTGTGTGCGTGAGAAGCTATGTGTGCAACAGGATCTGTCTGCAGATCACACCACAGAAAATGTGTCATATATGGAAATGAGAGCAACTGTAACTGAGCAGGGTTTAAATTCCACAGATGGGAATGAGGGTCTTTAACTATGTAATCTGCAAGTAGGTCACCGACAATCATATGTGCAGATGTACTTTCACAGATTTTGTTAGACACAATTTCTGAGGGGACTTGGAAGTGACAGCCACAGATTTTTAGTTCAGTTCATCATTGTTAATGCTAACCCTGCTGAGAAAATACAGCTTGGTCTAAACAGCTACCAGCTACCAAAACACAGGCCGAGCTGGGCAAGATGGAGACCATTTTTACCACTTCCTTATTACTTGTTCCAATAAACAATCAAGACTTTCTTACTGGTACCTTAAAAATTAAACATGTATCTACAATACAGCATTAGTAGTTGTATTTCAGAAATGGTTTCCTTTCTTCCAGCACTTGCCAATAATAAAAAAGTTATAAGCTATGAGACCACAGCTTTCCGCATCTTCTCTTTCACTTTTTTTTTAAAATTTTTTTTTATTTGACCTAATTCGCATCACATTAACCAATCACAGAAGCCAACTATTAACACAGTAAGCTTTGTTTTGATTTGACCCATGCCCAGATTTACACACCCACATATCCATCCACACACACACACACACACAGACTTCCAACACATCTGTCCACAGGTGAAGCACTGTGTGGCGAGGGGCACTTTTATCTCTGCAGGGTGGCTAGGCGAATACCGATACACACCAGGAGGTGCATTGACGTGTGGCGAGTAGCGACCACGGAAAGGTAGAGCCACCTTAACTCACAAAAGCCTTTCGATTCGGTTCTTCCTTTCATGCTTTCCTGGCATACCGGCAGGGCTTTATTGCCTGGTTAAACCGTTCAAAGCTGATCCCCTGGGGGGTGGGTCGCCTTGAGAGGACAGAGCAGCGGCAGAAGAGAATTCACCAAAACACGTGCACAAAAGCCAAATCAATAGCTATATGCACACCCCCGCTGCCCCCTCCTTGAAGCTGGAAATGAAGGAATTAGACAAAAGTGGAGGGTGGGGAGAAAGCGTGGGAGATGGAGGGGACGAGGAGGTTCAGACAGCATTGCTTTTCTCCTCGCTCGGTAGGAGTGAAAGCAGTCTTAGGATTTTGAACCGGAGTCTGCAGGGGGGTTGAAGCGCTGTGGCCTTTGGAGCTTTGCGTACTGAAAGAAAAAAAAAAAAGTGCTAACCTTTACCACACAGGCATGTGACGTGGAGGCAGAAGCTTAGACAGCCTTTCATGTAAGGCGTTCTACGCTTGTGTGATGTGATGATTGTGCAGAGTGAATACACAGAAATGTGCTAATTTGTGTTTATTTTGATACTATTTTGCAAGATCGTTTGCTCTGGTTTCACCAGATAGAGAATAATGATGGCAGAAATAAGGAATAAATGATATTTACACCGAGATCGCTAAGAACACTCACTGGGATCGTAATTCACACAATAACTCAAAGTCAGTAAGGACTGATGTCGGTTTATATTGGTTGTTGTTTGCACGGTTATGGATTCTTACCATTCCTGTACAGTCTACAGTGTCCTGCAGCAGTGGCTCACATTCCCTCTGATAAGCGTCGCTGCATTTACACCACAGGTGAGCGCACTCACATTACCGTCATTATGAAATCTGTTAACTCATTCTAGCTGATTCTGGCCTTCTGACACAGAGTCAGGATAAAAGGCCACATTGTTAGCGAGGCATTACATAATATCCGTCAGCTCATTTTTGCTGTCCTTTCTGGTCTTTTGTACTACTGCGGAAACACTATATAGATGAACTGTATTAATCCCCAAAGAGAAATTCAATTATTTCTGTATGTGGCTGGCACCATACTCTTGACTATATATATTACAGTTACCAGCCACTTTAATAGGAACAACCGTACACCTGCACATTCATGCAGTTACCCAATCAGCCAATCAAGTGGCAGCAGTGCAATGCATAAAATCACAGATACAGGTCAAGAGCTTCAGTCAATGTTCACATCAAATATCAGAATGGGGAAAAATTATGATCTCAGTGACTTTGTTGGATGGTTTGCATGGTTGTTGGTACCAGACAGGCTGGTTTGAATATTTCAGAAACTGCTAATCTCCTGGGATCCAAAAACAGCCAGTGAGCAGAATTCCTATCGGTGAAAAGTTCTTTCTGACGATAGAGGTCTGAGGAGACTAGTGGCAGACTGGTTTGAGCTGCCAGGAAGGATACAGTATCTCAAATAACTACTCTTTACAACCGTGGTGAGCAGAAAAGCATCTCAAAATGCACAACATATCAAACCTTGAAGTGGATGGGCTATAGTAGCAGAAGACCACATCGGGTCCCACTCCTGTCAGTCAATAGGAATCTGAGGCTAAAGTGGGCACAGACTGGATAGCTGAAGTTTGGAAAAAGACCAGAAACAAGACAAAAAAATTGCCTTCAAAAGTTCAGTGACTGGTAGCCGACAGAAAGAATATTCAGGATAGGGCACACTTTGCATGTCAATAACAGTTTAGCACAAAAGAGCATTTAAAACAATAGGTCTTACACTTTTTACAAAATTGTTTCGGAGATTTTCCCACTTTAGAATTCACCTGCATAGATCATGCCACAGCAGCTATCTCAATTAAGGAATATCACACAAGGAAGAGTGCTGGATTGGGCTGTAGGTAATCACAGCCATGCCGATATTCCGTATAATGGCACGGGTGTGAATTTGCTTTTATACAACAGTTTTCTAAACAAGAAATTAATATCGAGTAGCTGTTTAGTCAGATATAAAATATTTTGTTTATTTTTGCTACATCAGCTAAATTAGTTCCAAAAGAAGCCATGGCTGCATTGAGGATTGCAAGTTGCTATGGTAACACACAGATTGACTGTCAGGCTGTAGTAAGTGTTAGTAATGGTTTCAGTGGAATTTCATGTAGTGAACGCAGACAAGCAGAGTGATACAAGCGGTGAAATGCCTCAGTGCTGTTATAATAAATATCAGCACTCCCGTCCAGTTAAATGAATGGCTTTGTTTTTATGGTGTATGGTAGCTGAACGTGGTGCTTTATTCCCGGTGGATCTCTACTGGAACTCTAAATCTTTTCCTTTCTTTTTTTTTTTTTTTTCATGCACAATGATTACAACAATAAATATCTTGCACAGATTTAAGAATGACATTACCTCTCCTCTGGTGGTGTACGGAGCAGGGTACACTGAGCACACTGAACTGATTTGAAGGTGAAAAATACATGTCCACACACACACAAACACACAAACGTACATAGTACACCATGTACAAAGAGGAAGACACACTTAGTGGCCTCTACTTGGTGAAGGAGCAGAGGAGAAAACAGTCCAAAAATAAGTTCTGGGAACACACACACACACACACTCACTTAGTGGCATGTTTTTTTCTGAGGTAAATATTCAAGAGACGTGCTTTATGTGTTTGTGTGTGTGAGTGTGTGTGTGCGTGTGTGTTCTTCAAGGGCTCTAGTTTAACACAGACAATGTCAAGAGAAAGGGAAAAACAGGACTAAATCGAAATGCAATCCTTCATTTTATTTAAGCCTTTGTAATTAGGACATAGGGGATCAGAGACACGCCGTGTGTTCTGCTGGGATTTTTAGGTGTGGCTGTGTGTGTCCTGTTTTTTCCTGTTTGTGTGTGTGTGTGTGTGTGTCTCTGTCTGTGCTACCTGCAGCTTGAGATGTGTAATTTTCCATGAGAAGCTTGAAAAGTCACTTATTCAGCCGTAAAGCCCAAATGACTTAGAGGTGCACATGCGCAAAACACACAGCCCTATACACCTGTTCATCTGATCTGCTTTGCTCATACAGAGCAGAATACACGCAAAACCAAGGCTAGGCATGATTTCTATCGTAATTATTTACTGCAGTGTATGTAGGACTATCGCAGGCAAGAAATTTTAACATGTTTCCATGTAGTGACAAAGGAACAGAAAACTCAGTTACTCAAAACTCACACATAATGGCGGGTCAATGGTTGAATTCCATCTACAAATGTTTAAGTTATGTGATTACATCATACAACATCAAAACTAGTAAAGGTAGCAATAAGGATCAATAAAGATTTCCACTTATCTAACATTCCAGCACTGGAGCAATTTATAGTAAAGGGAAATATTTTAAAAAAATAATAACTATAAATAAAAAAAAAAATGAATGAAGGAATGAATAAGGAATTAATAAGAGGGTTGTACAAAAATGTTTTGCATAAACGAATGCTGCCTTTAGGCATAAGTGAGTGAGTGAGTTTGTAAGTGAGTTTCAAGAAAAGAAAATTTTCCCTTATGCTCATCATGGCACAGCCAAACATGTCAAAAATGAGTAATTGCGATTCGCCTGATACGTTACGCAGAGAAAAAAGTTTTTAGGAGTATTCCTTTAACCTGAGACTGCGCTTCTTACACCCCACAGTCGTTCTTCCTTCACCCCACAGTTTTGCCACAGTCGGATTCAGTGCTTCCGCGTATCATCACTTTGTCACTGTGATCGCTCTCTGGAGTGCTGCGTGGAGGAAGAGGATTATACTTCTGTCAATTATCCTGCAGTCAACAGGATATTTAAATCTCAGCCAAGGATCGAGCTTACTAAACATGCACTCTCTACTGCATCTGATCTCTCATTAGCAGACACTGTTTAGCATGCTGCGTGCCAGGAACGGATTCAGCTTCTTATTAGAAGGACAAGACATGAGAGAAGACATGAGAGAACAAAGGACAGGGGAAATGAGGCATCCCAGGGAGATGTTATGTGACCTTTACATGACTGAATGAAAAAAAAAAAAAATATATATATATATATATATATATATATATATATATATAAATTATTTGTGTGTGTGTGTGTGTGTGTTTGTGTGTATGTATATGTATATGTGAAAAAGAAAGAGACAGTGGGTGCATGACAGAGAGCAAACGCATGTGATGAAGGAGTTAAATCCTGGACACTAAAACTGTCCTCTCTAATCTGAGAGAAAAGGGTAGTGAGAGATAAAAACATTCATTCTACAGGATTCATGATTTTCAATCGAGCATTTGATGAATGTAATCATGGAGGTAATTGATCTACTGAAGCCGGCCCTTTCTGCCTGATGATTGTGGGTCATTGAGAGCAAGCTGTTCAGCCTCCTGAGTGGATAGCGCTAGGGCGAAAAAGAACTGTGCCAACATTACTGAACACTAATCTACTCTGTCTTAAACACTGCCTGACACTTCGTTCTCCACTTCCATTGCTAATATTCCCACCGCATCGTATCTCTGCTCATCTATCTCTCAGTGCCTCTTATTGGGATGCTCCGAGACGACGGCTCACAGAGAGAGAGCAAGATGTGAAAAATAAACGGAATTAAATTAAGTGTATACAGGAAAACTGTAACCAAGGATCATTTGTTCAAGTAAAACTACCGCATTTTTCAACCTAATCTCTGTCTACTGTATTTGTAGGGAATTGCTGATTACTACACTCATTAATTTTCACACAACTCCCAGTACTAAAAAAACATGCTGAAGCTAATTTAAAAGGAAGGTCTAAGGACAGTCAATAAATGTTTATGCAAAACACCTTTTTTTGTAGTTACCTTCATTATTCAGTCAAGGTTATTAGTAAACTAAGCCCTTACTGTATAATTTGTCCTTTTTCAGAGGTAAGAATTTGTATTAATGTGTTACCTGCTCAAAGTAAACAAGGGTCTCAATTTACATTTAATTGTGCACGGATACCACAAAACCTGAGTGAAAGCATAAGTAACTAACAAAGCATTTTATGTGGCGTTTTCACACTCATTGTTCCAGTCGCATGTCTGAATTAGAGTGAAATTTTGGTGATACTTTTGGTTTGTTTCTTATTTGTTCTGTTTTTTTCCTCACTGGTTTTTCATTAAACAAACCAAAAAGCAAAAGAGAATGCTGTCTTTAGGTAGAGTTCCCAAACTGTTTGCACAAACGACCCCAAATGCACATTATGAATTTTTAAATATCAGATTTATAATCTAGGACCAACATTTTGTTATTTTATTACGTCAGTAACATAGGTGTGTGTGATATAAGTGATTATAAACCAAAGAAATATTACCAGTCTAGTAAGAAGTGTTGTGTTGTTATAATCACAATAGGAAAATAATCCTGGTTTAGGATTTTAGGAGCCTGGCTTATACATGATGCCTGATTTAGTGTGTGCATGCAGAAGCAGCTGCAACACGAGCGGCAGCGTTCACACACTTGCTGTGTATCTTAAGTACATCCGCAAGACTCACGAGCGACATTCGTTAGATGGCGTGTCAGAGATAAAACATCCCTGTCCATCAGGTTTTTAAGTCACACTGTAAAATGTTTAGCGAATTCATGCACTGTGATGGTAAACACACTGATGAGCAACTGTCTCTCTTAAAACGTTCCGCTGTCGTTGTGACTGCTGTCATGGGATGCATCTCAAATCGAAAACATGTGATCTTACATTCAAAAGTCTACTAATCTAGAAATCTGAAAACTGGTATGGAAAACAGACCTGTCAGTAGGTTTGAAGGCTACATGAGAGGTTTTGAACCTTTAACACTAACTGTAATAGGAAAGACGGTTAGTATGTAGTACTAACGTAAAAACGGTCTAGAATAGTACATAAGTTTGAGATCTGAGATACAATGTTGCTTTGTTTTGCAGAGGTAGATGGTAGCAATGGAAGTGGAGAACGAACCATGAACCATTTGTTCATTTTTATTGCTGCACTCAGCTAATGCAGCATATCAGGATAATGAAAAAGACTAAAAAAATTCATTTAAATGTGGCTTGTTTTAATGTGACATTGTGACAGGGACATTTCAAAATATTCCTGTCACAATGTCACATTAAAACAAGCCACATTTACATAATAATATTTCTAATATTAATTTGTAAAATGAATGAATGAAAAAAAAGGAGAAGATTGTGAGTTTCTCTCTCAAGCCCGTTTGTAAATCAAGCGAACCCACGTGGGGTCGCGACCCCTAGTTCGGAAGCCCGAGTCTTAAGGGCGTGTAGAGCTGAAAATCCAAATTTCATGTGTAAAATGTTTTGTCATTCACTGGTCAGAAATACGGCGATGGAAAAGGTAAACAATGCTTTACTTAGTGAGTTTAGAAATCATAAAAATCACCCGAGCACAGAGAACCTTTTGTTCCTTGGTCCAGATATCCAGAATGCATCACGTTACTGCAGTACAGCTTTGTCCACTGGCTCGGTTTGGGGCTCTTGGCTCAGTTTAGCAGCTTGCATCTACAAAAAAACTGCTGCTGCACAACTCAAAATACACAACATACGTGATTTACATCGTGCTTCTTTCTCACTGCAATCGAACTTTGCTGAGATGACCTCGGACTGGTTGTTTTGGTCCATGCCCGAGTGTGATTACTGTGTGTGGACCTGCCAAAAAATAAGCAGCGCACCAGTGTTTGAAAGTTGGTAAATACATTTTTTTTATGTCCGTCTCATCCTAAGACCGTATTGACTTTAGTTTTGAAGTTGCGTTATATAGACAGGCATTTCAATGTTTACAGTTCATTGTAATGTTGAAATACCAGTTAAGCTAGGTTTAGTCAACTGTTTTACCTCGATACAGGAAATCATGCGTAAAAATTGTTTTTTTTTTCTTTCTAGTAATTGCACGTGTTGCTGATGTGGATTAGGCTGAAAAAATGCCAGAATATCCCTTTAAATGCCATTTTCTTCCTCAGCAAAACAGGTTTTGATTATCAACGGTCAGCTTTTACAGGAACTATTACTGGAAACACACTTACACACACACACACACACACACACACACACAGAAAGAGAGAAAGAGAAACTTAAGCAGCTCGTTAATAGATAAGAGATCTAACACAAAGAAAAAACATCAACATAATGAGAGATGAAGTGGCTTATATTATCGAGAGCCATCACTTCCTCCTCGACTTCCAAAGACAGGAAGGAAATAATGACACAAATGCTAAGTACTGTAACTTATCAATTCTCTGAAGCTACACAAAGTCAACAAGCTTACAGGACCAGCAAATCAGCCTAATCAGATCTCGACTGTTACATGAAACCAGCAGCTGAGCTAATCCAGAATCCCAGACGTACATGGCTTGAGACTTGGGACTCACTCCGAAGTATTGGTTTCCAAAGGCTCAGTGCTAACATGGTTAAAAAGCTAACTGACACACTCCTGCCATGATCCAGTCCACTCTCATCTTCCATCTCCTGCACCCATCTCCTGCCTTAGCTAGCTAGCGTGCTAGCAGCTTTCTGTTTCAACTCCATCGAGTTAGCATTGATGTTTCCTTTTCCGCTGAGTACAGTGCTGCTTGCTGTCTAGACCCCTGCAGCAATGTAGCCGGAGATAAATATATATTTGCTCTTTGTTTCATAAATATGATCAAATTAGTACGAGATGTTTGAACAAAATGTAATAAGAGACTATTAGCCTTTGTGTTGTCGAGGGATAATCGTTTAGAGCTGTTTTTTTTTTTTTTAATATCAAATTTCAGCTGTATCATTTTATGCTTCTGTATTACAGCATAGCCTTCGAAGAAGATTGGTATTTTCTCAAACGGGCTCAAAAGGATGTCACTGCAATAAACACGTACAAAAGCAACAAAAGCAAATCGACTTCATGAAGGATCAAGCATGAAAGTTTTATTAAAGGCTTGCAAACCAAATTTCCATGCTGGAGGATCTCGTCGGAAAGTAAGCTCACATAGAGGCCAGGGGGAAAAAAACACCCACAAATACATTGTAGTGCTTTAAGATTAAGGTCAAAGATTACTAGGCTTACACAGGATAAGACTAAGATTATATGGGCTCAGCAGTGTTTAAGCACATGTCTAAAAGTTATTAAAAGAATCATAATAGAAAAATCAAACACCTGGCTGGTAGTATTCTTTATAATATCTCACCTATAACACCGAAACAACAGCGAATTCAAATCTAAAAAAAAAAAAAAAAAAAAAACCACAACAGCTGTCACAGTAAGCAGGGCCGTGTGGTGCTCTCATTTCCTTAAAAACATGAGTCTGGACATTTTAAACCCATTCCATTGGGGATTAATGACACAAAGCCCTCTGATAACATATCCCTCTCCTCTCTGTCCTTCTTATATATCCAGTGCACGTACCATGAACAAAGCAATATATCCTACAGTGGTCACTGTCTGTGGAAGGCCGTCAACATTTCAGTGCCGAGTTCAAGCTAATTAAACTATGCTAGAGAGTCGAGCTGACATCTGGGCACAGCGAGTTTGAGCAAAACAAATAAAATGCAAATGACTTTGAATGCCACGGCTATCTGTTTTTTCTTTGGCGCCACTAGTGAAATCAGGGTAATGCCACCACTTCACAATATCGCTCCCTTCCCCCTTCCTTCCAGACGGCCTATTCCTTAAAGCTTGAGAAAAAAAAAAACAACAACCAGTGTCCATGCAAATCGCACTTTGATTAGTGGTTGGTAAAGAACGAAGAATGTTGATGTAGCAGTTGCTTTTGATAACACAACAAGGTGAAGTGTTTCTAGAGGGCTGAATAACAAACCGAGGCTTGGCAATCATGCACATGCCAATTTGAGTTTAAATGATTTTTTTTTTTTAGCAAGCAGGTCCCTGATCAAACAAACATGCGCTTGGTGGTGTGGAGGCAATCTGCATTACTTGCCAAGTAGAAAATCCTCACAACACAACGACAGACTCTGGAAACTGGAACTGAACAGTCGGTGAGACTGTACAAAGAGTCACTTTACAGCAGGTCCCTGAGAACACAAGGGACATATATCAGTTTTACCTGCTGAGAAATTGCTCACGGTGTTGCCTAGCTACAGAGGTGGTGTGTTTTTGCCTCTCTCCATGTCTGTGTCACCAACCTGAAGAGGCATTATCACAAGCTCCTGACTAGATTATGTTGGCGGGTCACTCCCTCATCCGGTTCTGTCACAAAAGTGGAGCTGATCTCCAGATTTAGGGGATGGGGGGGG
>CM075013.1:21750762-21763110 GCA_037576675.1 Pangasius sanitwongsei | reverse complement strand
TCAAATCCATTGTGGTGGTGTATAAAGGCAAAATCACAAAAACTCTGTCATTGTCCAAATACTTCCGGACCTAACTGCATATATACATACGCTAACTGTATATATATATATACATATGCTATATATATAACCTATTCTAATACTGATGCAATCAGTGCTACTTTTTCAGTCATTTGACTGGTGGATAAGGTACCATATATGCCACACATAGTGTTTCTTCCCTTGCAACAAATTGTATCTAAACCTGCCAGGAATAAAAAAAGGGACAGGCAGCACACAAAAATCATCATTTGCACTGGACAGGTGAAAAAGGCAGCAAGTGCAGCAAGAGGAAGAAAGCTTCATTGCTTAGGGAAAATATAGACAGAGCTGTGCACAGAATCAAAATGTATTCAGTTAGGAGTTCTTTAATTCTTCCTTCTGTCAAATATGCCAAAACCTAGTCAAAAACCAAAAACGTCCTTGTCCAGCAAGCCCACTAAGGTGAGTACACTAGTCAGACCTGTGTCAAACCATCCCAGAACAGCAGCCTCATCCAATTGACCTTCATCCACGCAGCAGAAAAGAGAACAATGCTAGCCAGGTTCACAAAAGGTTCTTTTTGTCCGCTCCAGGGCACTGCATGGCAGTGGGTTGGCATAGAGAGAAACCTGGTTGGTTTTTTGGCACATTTTCTTTTCAGGAAATTGTTGTGAAATTGCAGGCTTGGGTTACATTCTTGGTCTCTGACTCATGGCCCTGTCTAACAGATCATACACAGTTTTGTATTTCGTGTCTGTAGAAAAGGCATCTTAGTTTTGGCCAAATCTGGTATGCGAAACATGATTTGACTTCCATTCGTCAATGTCATAGTGATCATCTGGTCAAACGTCTGTTGTGCTTCACTAAGCCAGTGTGTTTATTTATGAAAATATTTGAAACCTATGCCCTTGCTTACACAGAAATGTATCCTGAACATGTAGTGTCTAGCAGAGAATAGCTATATTCTCGTGGCACAGTTTAGTCTAGCTGGATGTAAAGCAAAGTGACCTCTGTGCAAGTGTATGTGTTTATGTGAGTGTGTGGGAGATGTGAAATAGCCTATGCAGAAAAGCCCACTCAGGGCACTAGGGAAGCCAGTAGGCATATGGTAACTGTGACCTTTCTCTCTTTTATTCAATTCATTTACTCTCCCTCTTTCCAATTTGTCATTTTCCTTCTGAATTAATGTATCATTTCTCCCCCACACTTGCTAATCTCATTGCATTTTCCCAATTTCCCAAGTATCTCATCAGCAATCAGTTTCCTGTCTGATGCTTATTCATGCGCTTTGCTTTAATGTGTTAGTTCTTGCTTTCTTCTCCTTCACTTTGCACTGCTATATTCTCGCTCTTCTTACCCAACTCTTTTAGCTTTCTTTTGCACTTTCCTCTTTTTTTCTTCTCTGCTCAATGACACAAACACATGTAATTCTTCCTAATGTGACAAGTGATCTTCTTTAATCGTAACAAAGCTGCACACTCGCCTCTGCATTCGTCTGTGTTAATCAAAGTGTTTATGCAAATGCCCGGTGTGAGGTATTTTTCTCCCAAATAAGTGCATAAGCTGGCTTTCTTTGAAATGCTAATGTAAACAAGTGTCAAAAAAAGAACATTTAGCAACCGACCCCTGCAAACTCACTCCGACGAGCTTTACCGATGCTCAAACGTAGTCACACAGTGCACCAGTGCGCTAAGCGTGTTAGCTGTTGCGCAGGCAGCTTTGGTTGTATGTCATCGGCAAGGAGAATTTCAAACTGTCCCCGAAACTGGAAGCAAAGATAACGTCCATCTCTTGATATACACCCTTGCCTGAAAGCTTACTCTGTCAACATTCCAAACGGCCTAAATTATGCACCCAGTGGCACACAATTCAGGCCCATCCAACACTTTACGGTTGAAATACGATCAATCTCATTCCAAACGTAGCCGAACTATTTCCATTCCATGTCTTGTAAGGTAACACATTAGGCTGCAATTCCGTTGGCTTAGTGGCACAGGCATTTAAACATTTACGACGATACATCACGATATATGGTGCTGTCAGTGCGTGTATGGCTGGGGGGCATATTGCCAAAGTGCCGATGTCTCAGAGGGTGGGGAGGGAGGGTTTGTTCCGGAGCTGTGGAATGACAAAACCTCAGTCTGAAGTATTTATGACCTCAGTGTGTTCAGAGCCACAAAGCAGAGTGCTCTTCTTTATATTGGCTAGGCTGAACCTGCCCTAGCTGACATACGCCATTCCCTCTCTGCTGTAGTGGAGAGGTGTTTATAATGCACACAGGCTCTCTGACTGCTGTCTCCTCTAATGCTGTATCCTCGGACCACTGGAGAGAGGGCTGTCATGAGAACTGCAACCCCCATGCCCACAATCACATCTATCATATCTTACATAGAGAGCCAGGAACATCAGGATACATCCTTCATATTCAACAGGTCTTGTTATGACCAGCATACAGGAAGCAAGAGTCAGCAGAGGAAGTACAGGAGGTACATGTCTCCCTTTTGAGTTGCCAAACAGTGGCTGGATTCTAAAAGACAAATAACACTAGCAGGCAAGCATGACTGCCACACAATACAATTAATACTGAAGTGTTTTCCAATCTGATCATGCTCCACTGGTTTCCAAGACGCATTCTGAATAAAATGACTGCGCCCACGTGGATAGGGTCTGAAATGGTAAATCTGTTTTTAAATGATCAGATAACATGGGGTCTGTTATCATGCGATGTTAAATATTTCATTGTCTCTCAAGTTTCCTTTGTCTGTTTGTCTGGGAGAAACAGAACAGGCATGCACACTGCCCTCCCATAATTTTATGCTCCAGTATTTCTGTGTATGAGCATTCGCCTTCGTTGTGGTCCAGAAGCTCACAAAAACACACACACATATACGCACGCACGCATGCACACACACACACACACACACACACACACACACACACCAGCTGCAGCCTTGCCACCCATGGCATGGGCATAAACCCTGCAAATTTAATGGTTCAAATGCAACATGGCCTGCCATCTGGGATGGAAAAGTGTTTTTTTTTTTCCTCTCCTGCTCTGATTAACGATGGTTTGGAGCACTGAAATAGATGGAATCATTATGAAAAAGCTTTGCTAAATGATCAAATGCATCTCGCCTTTCTGAAGAGTGAATGTTCGACAACCACATGATTGGAAATGACTTCTGTAATGATTGGAATATTTAAGTAAACGACCAGAAAACTGATGAGTGGCTACTTTATCATGAGTTCATTCATAACCTACTAAGCAATTCAAGAGAGGGCCTATTTATCCTATTAAATTTCACTGCAACAACAGGATATAAAATATTTAACTGTGATCAAATTGAATCCCACTAACACATAAACGATCCTGGAACACAATACGCCTGAGATGAAATTATACCTGGAGATTGTCTTTCACTTCAGATTTACACATCCGTCCATGACACTGTTTATTATTTCGTATGATGAAATCTATTATGATATGGCTTTTTGCTAATTAGTTTTCCACTGATGTGCCACCCATTGACCATGGGTAAGGACAGACTCAACTGTTCCACTCTACTGCACAGCACATGTAAACCCATCAGCGCCTGCCTGTAGGACACTGGATTTGGCAGCAATCATGATCCTTCTTCTGTTCATCTGTCACTCAGGGAAGATTACAGGCTGGCCCAAACAAGACTGGACACGAGAAGAAATAATATTCCATTTATCCATCCCGATTTCACTTGGCCAGAGATTAGCGGTTTCTCAAGCTGCCGTGATGCTACTTTGCCCACTATTTTTATAATAAATGGAATTTGAGTTCAGCTCGAGATTAACTTATACTTCTAAGAGCCCTTGACCAGCGCATAAAGGTAACATTAAAATGGAACCTTTAACCGAAACCCGTAACATGATCCTGATCCTGGTTTTACCTCTATCGATTGGGAAGAAGGAGAGCGGAAAGATAAATGTATCAGCTATAGGGTTAAGTCTCACTTTCGCAAACTATGAATGTATGCTTAATACACAGTATGGCCAAAAGTATGTGGACACCTGACCATCGCACCGATAAATTTGCTTTATATAACTCTCCTGTTCTAATTAACAGTCACCTCGCAGTTAAACATGAGAGAAAAGAGACTGTAACATTACAATTTCCTGTTCCAGCATGACAATGCCCTTGTGCACAAAGCGAGTCCATGAAAACATGATTTCCCAGGATTGGAGTGGAAGAACTCAAGTGTCCTCTACAGATCCCTGACCTCAACCCCACTCAACACCTTTGGAATGAACTGGAACTCCATGCCTTCTCCATTCTCACATGACATCAGGGCTTTCTCACTAATGCTCTTGCAGCTGAATGAGCACAACTCCCCAAAGCCACATTACAACATCTAGTGGAAATCCTTCCTAAACAAATGGAAGCTGTTATAGCAGCAAAGGTGGGATCAAGTCCATATTAATGCCTATGTTTTTGGAATAAGATGTTCAAGGACAGATTGGGAGTGTGAAGGTCAGGTGTCCACAAACTTTTGGCCGTATAGTATATGACTGGCAAATTTGCAAAAATGATAAGTTTAAGAAAAAAAAAAACGAAGCAATTCAATTACTGTGCTAGTACATAATACATTCTGGAATTAAAAGGAGAAACTTGCCCTCCATTTTGCTAATTTACCTAACAGAGGCAAATAATACTGTTTCCTCTGGGGTTTTAATTACAATTTATGAAACGTTCCAAAAATGGATTTAATTGATGTCTTCTGGTACAATGCAGAACCAAAATGGGTGTTTAAAAAGCAGAAATATATGATTCTGAGCGTACAAACACCTGTGTTCATTTAAACAGTGTGGACTATATGTGATAATGTATTGAAAGACCCAGCAGGAACAACAGATCATGCCTGGGCCACACAAGAGAATAATTGCACCAACTTTGAGGCTGATTTTCCCCTCCCAATTTTAGGCTGGTCTTAAATGATCATCCTCCCAGATTATATCTTAACCATTCCGATCTACTCATAGTCCAGTTGTAACTACAAGAATATTAAACATGCTTACGTTTCAAAATTGTGTGGTGTGGGGGGATGCACTAACTGTCACGCATGAAAGCCCGATCTGGACGTCATGCATGAATCATCAACAACCAGTGACAGATGAGCTGAACTGTCATCTGTCATGTTTATTTTAATCTGAAGTCACGTGTGTTCAGAAGAAATTCCGCAAGATCCCAGATCTGGATCTGGAAGTGTGTGGTGTTTTATTCTGGGCCATGTGGGCCTGATGACTAAAAGACCACTCAGGACAAAAAAAAAAAAAAAGAATCTGTGTGAAATCTGTCATTACAACATGTGTGTCGGGTAGAACTGTGTGAATTTAGTAGTGTGGCCTAGACCTAAGACATCACACGATGGAAACTATTCTGCAATTAAAAAGGAATTTCAGCACAATGGTAAAAGAGAAAACATAAATGTAGTCATTAACATGGAGGACTCCAGCTAGTCCAACCCACTGCAGATGAAATTCTATAAAAAATTTTTTAAAAAAGTGTTAGCATAAAACATAATCATCAAACTATGATATCTGGTGTTACAGGAATTCACCTCATGGCTTTCCCTTTCATCCTTTTGAATGGTGGTTCAGTACTAATTTTTCCTAATTTACTCTGAAAATTTCGTCTCATTGTGCTTACAAAAGCAATTACGTTACATCTTACATGCTTGCTTTATACCTCATGCATCTTTATTAACTGTTGCTGTTTGAGATCATCAGACCAAGGGAAGCTGAATAGAAATGGTGCCCAATGCATAGTTTGTGAGATTTGCTAATATAACAAGCATGATCACAGTGTAAAAAAAACAAAAATAAAAAAAATAAGGAACACTAAAAGCCAAGCAATACTGAGGCTCTGTCAACGACAGAATACTCTTTCAATTCATAATTCAACTCTAACGAGCTCTGGTATGATACATCCATGGAAATGTAAAGCGTGGCAGAATGAGGATGATTTAATGATGATATAATATAGTTTCACATTGCTTTATAGTAAATTGTGTATAACACAATGCCACTATCTGTGTTTGTATCTATCTGTACCTAATCAAATCTGCATATGTCTTCAGATTTAAACCTGAAGTGGGCGTGGCCTAAATATGTACCCTACCATGCTGTACCCGGAAACACTGAGTTCAGCCTCGCTCGAGTTCATACACAGTTCAATTCAATTCAGTTTAATTTTATTTGTATAGACATTGTAACAAAGCAGCTTTACAGAAATATATGAATTCAGGATTTACATTTTACATTTATGAATTTATGAATGTATCCTTAATGAACAATCCAGAGGCGACGGTGGTAAGGAAAAACTCCCTGAGACGATATGAGGAAGAAACCTTGAGAGGAACCATCTCTGGGTGACACCGGATAGTGCATCTATCTAATAATTCCCTTCTATTACTGTGTACTACATGGTCAAAAAGTGCAATTGTGTAACCAGGAAATTCATTATAGTTTTCTTATGAAGTCTATTTTGTTGAAGTTGTCAACTGTTCACTGATGGAGACTTGAGTGCAAAACTGTTTATGGCAAATTGCAGTTCTAAAGCTATCATAGCAATTGCAGTCCTAAGCCATTGTAGCAAAACTGTTTGTATCAATTGCAGTCCAAAGCCATCTTCAAGTGGTACCATCCACAGATCCACAGTAATCTCATGTATCTTTACATGGTCTCAACAACAGCTCTGCATGGTACAGTCTGTTTTGTACATGCATGCGATATTTTCTAACAATTACATTCTATTTCCTAACACATAAATAAACTAGTAGCTTAATTTATACCACAGCTACTCAGAGCAGGCAGGTACTAAAGATGAATGAATGAATGAATGAATGAATGAATGAATGAATGAATGAGCTTTGTAAATGCATCGCACAGTGACTCACGTTCATGTATATTAATGCACTCCTTTTTCCCATAAGTTTCATATCTGATCCTTTGCTTACATGCCGTTAGCGTGATTTTCTTTCTTTCTTTCTTTTTTTTTTTGGTTGTTTGTTTTCACAAGGTTCCCACCATTAGTCTCAGCCAGATTACAAGCAATGAAATAAAGAAATATGAGTAGTGCGATTCCTATTCATATCTGTATTTGTTTAGAGCACACTTTCTGTTTCAGAATAATGTATTCATATTTGGTTACATCCCTAGTAAAATTATTTCAAATTTGTAAAACATATTAATTCAGTCAAAGCAATCGTTAACTGCTGTGTGTATACGTTTAATCATTATGTTTGTACTCAGTTTCCTAGCTTAAAGGATTTTCTGTACCATGCATCAGAAGATATTGTGATATCAGTATGATGCTAAAATTTTCAAACTAGGAATACTGAAAACTGAAACATTCTGGCCAACCAACTGTACTTAAACATTGCCATGAATATATAAAGGGAGAGACGAGAATTTATAGGAAATTGCTGGGAAGATGTTAGACCTCCATATGTGGTCTTTCTCCCAAGCTTCAGTTATTTCATAACTTCATTTTAATCACATTTCCATCATTTCAGTATTGAACCTCATTAAAAACACAAATTGAATGCTACTGTTCGCACATTGTTGACACCCGCATGGCTCCTCTATGTCCTAAATCTCAATTTAACCCTGTTGGTAGCCAATATTCTGCTTGAGCAGTGTTGCTATTAGCTGACAGAGTGAAGTTCCTGGTGGTTTAATACACAAAAGTATGTTTGTGTCCTGCTGATGGCAGCTCCACCGAGGCTGGCCCTTCTCATCAAGTCGTTTTCATTTCACTGGCATCAGGGGGGCTTTCAAAATGCTGCTGCCCTCTAATCATACCAGAAATGTCTTGCAGGGCTTAATCACCCTATGTCCATTTTTTCACTCAAGAGTTTCAGATAGGTCGAATGTTTATGAGCAGTACACTCCTGGGCAAAAAAATGGGCCAAGCTCAACAATGACGAAACATGAAGCTTTTAATGGTCGTAACAACAAATCATTGGTCAGGAAATGAGCAAGAATTAAACAAATAGATAAAGGAAGTTAGTATGGGAGCTTTTCCCTTTGATTCCTTTAAATGTTTAAGCCTCATGGCTCTTGATGGGCTGCATCATGTGTGGCAGATAACCAAATAATCACTAATCCTTTAAGAAAAAAAAAAAGATCCCAGCAGATATTTTTGGAAAATTTTGTACACCCAGACATGTGTGAGTTTGAATTTTACATCAAACATTTTTAATCATTATCATGATTTAACTTGATTTAACTTTATCATGAGCATACAAGAAGACTATATAAGTGAATTTCACTTATAAATAACAAGTGAACAGTTCACTGCAGCAAAGGTAAACCAGCAAATGGTGGCACAGGAGCTCTTAGGAGTTTAATTCTTGCTAATGGTTTGTTGTTAAGACCATTAAAAGCATTCTGGGCCTTTTTTGTTTTTGCCTAGGAGTGTATGTGCTACAAGGAGAGAGAGAAGTCGGTACAATCATGTACAGGCATATAACAGATAACATTTTAGACATTTTTAACAGCAACTTAAGGTCTGATTATATTTGTTTTGTTTCAACAGATAGAAAAGAATGAATTAAGCATTTTTGTCACAGTTCTACTGATTCCTTCTGATTGGCTGTCTGATTTGGTTAAATATTACACCTATGCTAATCTATACTGTATTATGTTTTCGTTCCAGGCTCTAAAGGTGTTGCTTTTATTTGCATATGTTCACCTATTGGCAGGTTTTATTGCAACACATGGACTTTTTATTGCAACACATGGACTTAACCGCCATCAGACAGCGAAATGGTTTACGACAGTGAACAGTAGCAGAACTTTGTCACAATGGGCCCCTGTGCAAGCGTTACATTTGGGGCTTCCTCACATTGCCTTTCCAAATAAAGGATTTGCATGAGCATACTCCCACACCTTTTAATATTTCGTAAACCGTTAGTAACCCATTATGACCTGTAGTACTGTCTACACCTGATTAACTTGACCTAAGAACAGAAAACAAGCACGATTACTAAGCAACCAGTCATTCACACAGACACAAATAATATCATTTGCACCTACTGCCTGATTTTACTGTGGAACTGTGGAACGGCCCTGGAATACTGTGTCTTTAAAGTAGTTAAACACATACATGCAGCTACCATCAATTCTGACTGAAACTAGTCTATGTCAAAGAAAGATATATTATGAAACTATCTAGCTATCTAATTTATTTAGCATACAGACACTCTAGTCCTGAACAAGTAATGAGTGATAGTAATAGTGGTCATTAAATATGCCACAAAATGACAGATTAATATGTCATAAATTGCTTCTGTTAACTAACTAATCAATCACACGCAAAGTATTTATCTGTTAGCCTTTGCTAATGATTGTGGTTTACAACTTAGCAGCCTGGGATGAGGTACAACGTCTCTAGGTCTAATTGTGGGAGTTTTGTCCTGTCTATTTTTTTAAAAATCCTTTTTTCTCTCTCTTCGCTGTCGGGCTCCACTTTTATATTTATAATCAAAAGGCATTCTGATGCTGGCAAGCTGCTGTGCTGTTAGAAACAAATAATTTCCAACTAAGCAAAGCAATGTAATTGGACTAATCATTAGTGAGTCCTAAATCACCAGATGAAATTAGATGGGTCCTTTCGGACATACCGCATTTTCCTAAATTGAGAAAACCTTGAATTACTTTTCACATTGCACTAAGTCGCAGTTGAATGTAATGTTGTAATGCATTAGATACAATCCATCCTTCCATCCATCCATTTTCTGTACTGCTTATCCTACAGAGGGTCTCGGGGGAGCCTGGAGCCTATCCCAGGGAACTTTGGGCACAAGGCGGGGGACACCCTGGACGGGGTGCCAACCCAAGCAGGGCACAATCACACACACACACACACTCATTCACACACTACGGGCAATTTGGAGATGCCAGTCAGCCTACAATGCATGTCTTTGGACTGGGGGGGGGGGAGCCACTGGGAGAACTGGGCAAAGGCCGGATTCGAACCCCCAAACCCGGAGGTGCGAGGCAACAGTGCTAACCGCTAAGCTGCCATGCCCCCACATTAGATATAATAGAAAAGTAAATTCTAACCATGAAGTGGAAGAAACAACTGTAAGGTGGAAGGAACAAGCTAGAGCGGTTAAATGGCATAATTTTGGATATTGGATATGGTTTGGTTATCCATGCTTCTACAGAGTGCTTTTATGCTTTTTCTATGTTATGCTTTTACACAGCTGCGTCATGCTAGTGGATACAGCTGCGTCATGCTAGTGGATACAGCTGCGTCATGGACCCTGGTGCAAGTGCACTGACGGCACCCTGGTGGACTACACTACAATCTGATTTAGGCAAGCTGAATTTCATACTACAATACAGCATCATTCCAAAAAGATGATAGCGTGTTGCCTGACAACACACCAAGAACCTGCTTTCATATCTGACAACTTCCAGGCAGTGTGTCTTGCACACACTTTGTGCAAAAATCATTCGGTCAGAACACGTCCTGTGTTTTTGACATGCACTGAACGCTGTATTCTGATGCATGCGGCTTGTAGTTGTCTCTTCCTAATTACCAAAGACATGCCACTGTCAGCAGTGTCATGCCAGGCTAATGTCTCCTCGGAGGCTGACAGCCACTGTGTCAGCCTGTTCGGAGGCGGCTGCATCAGTGTTCCGAAGATAAAGCGAATTAAAATCCTGTCAAGGCCTCACAAACGGTCACTTGAGCCAGAAAAAAAGAAGAAGAGAAGGGAAGACTGTAATTACCATGTGTTGTTGTTTGCCTTTGTGCTTCATAACAAAGCAAACTTAATTAGACATCTCCGGATAAAGTCTCCCAAAGAGCTCCACATGTGTCAACAAGGGTTTTTTTTTTTTTTTTTTTTTTTTGAAATAGAGCAGCCAAAATATTCAGCAGGTATTCATTTAAATTTGATTTTGTGCCTCCAATTTGCATGCTTCCTTTCATACCCTGGGGGAAAATAAGTGTGTGTGTGTGTGTGTGTGTGTATGTGCACCTCAGGGGTTACCCTACACTTAACATTGAAAGAGGAATGACTTTGCAATTGCTAGGCTCTGCTAATGACAGCGTCGTTCATTGATCCCCCTGTGTCAGTCAATATCACACCATTACCAGAGGAGCAGGCTTTTCCGGCTGATGTTTAGATATCTGCTTTCCCTGGTCATATGCAAATGCTGAGAACTAGCCTCCTGTTTCCCTATAGGAAAAGCTTTCCTTCCTCCTCCACATCTTATCCAGTAAGCACTATTTTAACATTCCTCTTGCTATTTTTGATTGTCATTAATGCAAGACCATTACATGCGCAGCGTCTCTTGACCGCCCACTAGCTGAGCTTGTCATCTTGATGCTTGCTCTTGACATTCTAAACATCATTCGGATCAGACCGTATGCTGAGGTTCACTGGACAGAGTGTATCGATTGATTTTCTCTTGGTTAGAATATGATTACAGGAAGCAATTATTTTTCCAAAATGTCCTCGTTCCTATGGGCTTTCCGATCATGGGAGTGTGTAAGAGCGTTCATGAGTTATGCCAGACTACATCCTGTAACGTGGCACCAAATATACCTAATAGCAGTGGCCTTCTGCTAACAGCCTGACAGGCTAATCATAACAGTGTGCAGCCGAATCCAAGGCCAACATGTCGACACTGACACTTCTCAGACAGGTGGCCTGATTAATGCCAGCCTTCCTTAACCTAGTAACTGCTACCGGGTTCAATATTGATGCTGTTGGCAACATATCTAGCTGACAGCAAATAGGTTGACTCCAATTAGTCAGAATATCCCGTTTGTTAGCAGCTGCTGGTGCCAGGAAATGGTAGAATAGATTTATTTATGGCTTGGAAGACTAACAATGAAGATTAGGATACTCGGTTGTAATCATCTATGGGAGCGTGAACCGATTTGTGATCCTTCAAAAACAGTTTTCATTAAACACTAATTTTTCACTTCTTCCTCCCTCCTTGAAAGAATATTTATAGCAATGATACAGATAACTATGCACATAATTTACTCTGCGATTCCATATCATGAAGACCATTTTTGGAGGAACACAGCTCATATTGTATAATCCTGTTTCATCACTCCAGCTCCTCCACACCTAACACATTTTGGAAATTGTAATTGTAAATGTAATTGTTTGAAATTATAAGTGTATGTGAATTATGGATTAGGGGCTATAGTACAGGGGTGGACAAATCACTAGCTGGGTGTCTCGGCTAGTAAGGGTGATGTGCAGAGTTGCAGCAACTATAGGGGGATAAAGTTGATGAGCCATACAATGAAGCTATGGGAAAGAG
>CM075013.1:21729566-21750662 GCA_037576675.1 Pangasius sanitwongsei | reverse complement strand
GGGGGGGGGAGGGGGGAAGGGGGGGTAAGGGCTGGTCTTGAGATTTGCCCTTTTTTAATCCTGGATTTTTGGATTTCCAGCACCTTCTTCACAGATGGCTGGACAGCTTCTGCAAGCGCCACTCTGCTTCTGCCAAAACTACATAACTACACTTTCAAAAACATCGAAAAAAATCCAAATACAGAGCTTCGGGTGTACATTCTCACATTACACTCTCACATGCAGACTCGAATGAAGGCATGCTCAACAATACCAGGGTATGCATTTCAGAGACTGAGAATCTCCATAATTGATCCTCCACGCTTTGTCTCTCGCTCTCTGATCAGTGTTAATTGCTGGATTTAACAGCTGAAGATTAAGCAGGTCGACCACCTCGATCTCTGCTTCCACTCCTGGTACCATAATACAACAGTACAAGAGAGAAAGACAAAAGGTGGGTGGTTGGAATGTAAAACAGTGCCCATTTCTCTCTCTCTATTTTTTCCTCCGCCCCATGTTTTTTCTTGTCCTGATCTGGGCCAACATTTGTTCTCCATCCCTCCTACATGATTGTGGATGGAAGATGCTTGGCTATGTACTCAGATAAAGGCTTCCCAATTAAAGTAGCTTGTCCTCAGGTGGAAGCAGTGGAAGGAAAAAAATATTATACACTGTGTATATATATATATATATATATATATATATATATATATATATATATATATGTAATAAGCATATAGTCTGCGTTAAACAGACACGGTACCATAATTAGGTAGCATTCCTAAACTAACTTATCAGTTAACATTAACCAGTTTAGCATGAATGCACCACTCATTAATATTAATTAATACTTGATGCTTGTTAAATTGTTAACTGAATAATGAACCTGCATTAACTGCTTATTCCATCCATGACTAAAACCAAGTTCACAAAGACCAGTATGAACTAATGCCTTAATTAACATGTTCTTGGTGGCTAATTGGCAGAATTCAACGGTTGGTGCCAAATGATTCATACCAAGATTTTCACCCTGTGACCTACGATTAGCTGATTATCAACATTTACAACATGTTGTAATTTAATATATGCTAATTTATGTGTACTCGTTTTAGTAATAGATGGAATAACACTGGTTAATGCAGGCGATTCTTTTTTTTTTGAACTCACTTCAATTAAAATAGATGTTCAACAATACAGGAGTTGATACAAAAGACTACACCCCTCTGTTAAAACCACAGGTTTTTGTGATGTACAACAGTGAAACATGAAGAACAAATAGAAACATCCATCCATCCATGGATGAACATGCAAGCTCTGTGCACACAGGGCGAGGGCAGGAATCAAGCCCCCAAGCCCAGGGGTGCAAGGCAACAGTGCTAGTGTGTGCACACCCTTTATAACGCGGCATGTGACTGTGCTCAGAATGAACCAATCACATTTGAACGCATGTTCAAAAGTAATTATCATACACCAGTCTTCAATGAAGTGATTCTGATTAACCCCAAATAAAGGCCAGCTGTTCCTGTAGGATTTTCTTGACATCTTCTTGGTTTCCTCCGACTCCTGAACACATGGTCTACAAAGAGCTTACAAATTATGTCGTTGTCATAAGGTAGCGATCACGTTAAAGCTGGAATCTGCTGGTGTGGTTTATCTTGGTTTCATTTTTCACAAACACCTGATCACGTAAGCCTGCAATTTTAACAGGCGTGTGTAGACTTTTTATATCCACTGCATATTAATTCTGAAGTCCATAGTTTGTTATTAGTTAATAAAAATGTAAGACGTTTATTTAGTTAGTTTATATTAGTCCTTGTGGCCTTATAATAATGTCACCTTTATTTATTTGAGATCTAATTCTAGCCGAGCATTTCTACTTTCCAGCCTAAAAAAAAAAAAGAAAAAATGAAAACTTATTTGATATCTATTTGACAATTATAGCCTGGTGCTCCATTTGGGCCAAATGATCTTCTTGTTGGTGGCCTATTTCACTAGCTCAGAGTATCATGTATTATTTAAAAATAGTCTGGTACAACAGGTACAAAAGGACAAGGCCAGTCTGAGAGATCAGCTAAAAATCATCTCTAAATGTTCCAAACCCTGCAGATCTCCTCTGTGCGAATGTGTGTGTGTTTGTGTGTGTGTGTGTGTGCATGTATGTGTCCCTGCCTAGAGCACCACACTGTGCCGTTCTGTCGCCAGCCTTCCTTTTGATTATTATTTTAACTGTAGGTGGCTTATAGCCCACAGGAAGCAGGAGAAGTATGCTACTTAAGCCTGCCTCCTACTGAGAAAAAGCCTACTGTTCCATCCCTTCTTCTGCCCTCCATCCCTCCCTCTGTGGCTCTCGAGCTCTCCGTTTAGCACTGTCCCCTCTTGTATCCAACCTCTCATCCTTACATCTCCATTTTTGCTCCCTATCAGTGTTTCATCAGGCATATTCTACCATCCCCTTTCCTTCTCTCTCTCTCTCTCTTACACCGACCTCAAATCTACATCGTTCCTTTTTCTCCCCAATTTCTCCTAATGAGTCTGTCATCTCGCTCTCTGCAGGAAGCAGTCAGGCCACAACAAGTGACATCCAAACTGGAAAAAGGGGGGGGGGGAAAGGAGGAAGATCAAAAAGATGCCTTTTTGACGCCGACGCTCTAGGGCTGAATATGAAACATGACTAAACTGTGGAAAACGTTTCATGCAGGGAGAAATATTTGCATAGCTTAATGTGCTATGAAATCTGACACGTACAAACAGTTTCAATCTGTTTATCGGAGGAAACCTCTTTGCTGGGGTGCCCAATAAACATTCTTTAGGAGTATTAAAAAAAAACAAAAAAACTTTGTCTACTAATGCACTGTAATTATGGCCAGTTACTTAAGCGGAGCACGTAGCGTCCATGCCTCAGTGTGCCGAGAAAACGTTTTGGCGCTGCTCTCTTCAAGAAGCTGTTGAGGAGAGGGAGCCTAGTGTTAAAAGGAAGGTGATGCAATTATGGGAGAAAGCATGGTGAGAGCTGCGCTGCTGGAGGAATGGTGAGCCATCATTATGGGGTAGGCAAGAGGGAGATGAAAAGGGACATGGGAGAGCATGAAGTTTTGGTTTAGGGGCTTGAAGCGTTTTATAAGCTAGGCTTTTACATGAACAAATATTAGGATTTTTATAGCTCAACATGGTGTCATGTAGACACTTTTAACCTCTTAAAATCTCCCGCCAGCAGTCAAAAATATTTTATATAGCAGCGTATGTGACGAATTACACGCTGTAATACAGAGAGCTGAAGCCGAGTGTATCTCCATCCACACCTGCCATTTTAGTTCTCATTATTGTCAAAATATTTTTTATTCACAAATACCTAGGAATAAAACTTATTTCAAAAATCGCAGTATTAATATGAAGTTTTGTGAAGCCCCATCTTATATCAAACAACCAGGCTGGCTCTCGGGATTACGACTGTGCCACGTATGACACACTCAAATCAATGAATATCAAATGCAGACACCAAAATCAAACATTCAGAGAATGGAATATTGTGATGTCAAGCAAGTGCGTCTGAGAAGTAGGATTAATATATAAGAATAAAGTCAACCATGTGGTAGTCAAAAATGGATGAAACCTCAACTCCTCCTAAAGTCTCCTATGACAGTTCTTTGGATTAGTGTCACAGTTTAACTGTGACACACACACACACACACACACACACACTATTCCACACTGTAATGAAGACAGAGGACAGATGGGAAGAAGTGGCAGGGTGCCAAGATGAGAGGACGCATCATCATAATCTCCTTCTGGGGCGTCATCGTCATGGCGATTCTGGACAACATGTTTCCCCAACTGAGTCTGGGGACGGACACTGACACTCACACTCACACGCACACACACACACACACACACACACACTCACACACACACACTCTGTGAGCCATGTGCCATTAAGCTAAGGAAAGGAGGCAGCCTGCAAGGCTGGATTCAGTCTCCGTATCTTTGCCCTCCACCACACACACTCCGAACATACTCTCCTACACACTAGTAGCGGGTGGTGTGCTGGTTTTCTTAAGGTATGGATTTTGTCCCTATGGTTATATCGGTATGGAACACTTTTATGTAATGAAAACGATGTATTACACACTATCCACAGAAAATGTGCAGTGACTGGGTGAACAAAGGTGAATGCTGTGAAAACACAGAGAATGCGATTTTCCGATTGCAGCGTCCGCACTGGCTGCACAAGGCAGTGACCATCTCAAATTCGCTCAGCACCCGATAATTGCTTGTGCTGTCACACGCCATAGAGCTAGCAAAGGTGAAACTCCTTTATTCCACTAAGCCACTGCTACTAGCAGGGGCTCTGATTAGATGTTGTAAACGCATCACACAGACTCTTAGAATATGTGAATCCATGTTTCCACGCAAAGAAAAAATCTTGTGAATGAATGTGGATGCATGCATGAATCTCTCATAGCTCTCAAGTGGACATGGACATGCAGGAGCATATAGACTGGAGATATAAGTATAAGAGCTATAGGACAACGCACTGCTTAAAACCAAAGCGCTGAGGCACTGGACAAGAAAGGACAGCGTTATTCCTAATCGGTGGACAAGCGAGCTATGTGGAGAACAGATGGAAATATTAAGTTAATTTCATATGTCTTATGCAGCCAGGCTCTTAATATGGCTATTCAAGTCCTAACAAAAGCCTGAGGCCAGGAGCGGAAGCCAAAGATAGAAATAACAAAAGCTGATTATTGTGTGATAAGCCCAATCAATTTCCCTTTTCAGGGGATGTGTTTGTATAAAAGGGGATGAGTATCCTTGAGCTCGGCTTTGTCCAGTATGGCACTGCGGCCAATGCAGCCTCCACACAAGCACTTCACGTCTTTTTATAATAACAGGACAGAAAACAAGGCAGGGATAGGCCTGCTGAATGACCACTCAAGTGCTGTTTTCATCCTAATCGTGTTATTGTATTAACAACTGCACGGCAACTAAAGTTTAGCTATAGCAACCTCCAACAATACCACCCTCGACCCCACAACCTCCACGGGCCCGTCTATTGTCTGCACAGAAATTCTGACTCTGTTCATCTCACCAGCAGCCTTAATAGATCGCTAATTAGGCAGAGCGTAATTATACACCCAACAATGCCTTAAAAAGAACAGGTTAAAACTGAAATGTGGGCTTCTACCGCCCAGGGGAGATGCGCAACATTAATTAATCCAACATATGTGTGCTTATCACACTTATGAAGATGTTCGTCAGTTTAAACTGACATGAACCCGAAGAGAGGAAAGAGAGACAGAGAGAGAAAGAAAACAAACAAACAAACGCTCCCTGCCAGTTAAGCTGTTAAATGAAAATCATGAAAAATAAAAGACCAAACACAGTCCATCAGACAGACGTCAGATATTTATGGGCTTTCGGATATGCAAAAGCAACCAGGCTTGTAAAGATCTGTATACAGAAAACAAATGAAATTGCCTTGTTGCTTAAACAGTACATGGCTTAGCAGAAAACAGTAATTCCTAAATTACCGTTAGATGAGTTTTTGATTTATGAACAAAAGATCTATTACAATTTTAACACCTGTTCCTATGTTGACAGTGATTAAAAGAAGTGATTCAAGGGGATCTTGTCTTTTTTTTTTTTTTTTTTTAAAGAACAACGTTTCATAAAGTTGTGTAAACTGAAGTAAAAATTGTGTAATCGTGTGTAAATTACCAAGCGCCTTCACAGCACAGCTGATTTACACTCACAAATCTTCATAAAAGGCAAAGCTCACAGAGAGCAGAAAACAAAAGTAATGGGTGCTTCCTAAGTGCGCAGTGCACTAAATCTTCCAGTAATGCAGCTCAGCCATTGCAGCGTGTCGGCTACCATTGACACCCGCTCCTTCTCCTTTTATAGGGTCCCATTTCTTTTGTCCTAATTAAACGGCTCGTCTTACCTAATTTATGGATTTGTTTTGGTTTGCTTTTTTTTTTTTCAAACCACTAATGTGAACCATCCTGTGGCTAAAGTTCTGTGTGTGTGTGTGTGTGCAATTGAAATAAATAAGCCATTAAAACTCAACATAATCTGTAAATAAAAATGCAGTTATAAAATTTGAAGCCAATCGGTGGAAGATTATACTATTGAATCTTCTTATATGTAAATTTACACCAACTCAGGAGCTCTCGTAGAATCCAAACTAGCTTTTCATGAATGCCTCCTTCCTTGTGTAAATGCTCCTATAATCGAATTACAAAAAAACAAAAACAAAAACAGTTCATATCTTCACAGCTTCATATATGAGTTAAAGTGTTGGTTAAACTGCATCTGCTGCACTCTAAATGAAACTAAACACTTTCCAGAATCTTGCCATGTAGTGGACTGGCCTTTTTAAGCAAAAACATCCTTTCCAACCTTTAAGTCAAACTGGCTGAATTCAAGTGATAAGGTCAAATGCTGAAGATCACAAAGAACAACGAGGAAGGCTCAGGGCAATCAAAGCGTTCTGACCACACCACGAATGCGCTGCCAATTACAGCTCTCTCCATGCAGCACAACTAAGATATCTTGAAAAAGAAGGCTGTGCATTTGAAGTAGGAATTAGCTCATGCTCTAATTAATGACTTGCTGTAAAAGATCTCCATTACGGCGCTGGACGGAAGAAAAAAAAAAAAAAAGCCTCAGATAGCATTCATTCATTCCTGCCAAATTAATCAGTAGAAGGAGGAAAGGACGAGCAAACTGAAGTGGGAGAAACGGAGACGTCTGATTTGTTACTGAAGCAGGGATACTGATGGTGTCACGTGAGAAATGAGCCATTACTTTCACAAACAGACCATAATTAGTCACCGCAGCACCAAGGGCAGTGGGCTAATGTCACAGATTTATGGCAAGCTCCCTGACAAAGGCAAAGGACACAGTCTTGTTATTACCTCGAATATCACAACCAGGAGGCTAACGAAGGCTCCAGTCTCCAGCTGCAGAGCTGCAGATTAAGAGAAAGCACGGGTGTATGCATGTGTGACATCCGAGTGATCATGTCCTCGCTACCTGGGGGATAATATATGGAGAGTAACACTGAGACTGCCCTGCTGTTTCTTTCAAACAATAGAATGAAGGCTTGCATATTAAAAAGAATAAAAAAAACCTAATCCTTTAAATCCCTTAAATAAAAGGAATGGGAAGCTTAAGATGGTGATATTCCTTTTAAACGATTTGCAGCCTTTCTGGATTGCAGTGGCTTAGTGGTCTAAAGCGCTTTCCAAACACACACACACACACACACACACACACACAAGCTTGCATCCCTGAGTGAGAATGCTGTGAGGGAGAAGAGAGAATGATCAGAAGCAAAGATGCTGAAATCACAATCATCTAATAAGACTATCAGCTCCACTGGCTGTTCAGGCTTCTAATTGCCTTCTTGGAATGTCGTGGCTGACACTCACGTGAATCAACATGTTTTTTTTTTTTTTTTTAAGGGGGTTTTTCAGAAGGTTGTGAAAATGGGAAGGAGAAGAAACAGAATTTGTGTGCATTCAGAAATAAAGAAACAGTGTTTATTCAATTACACCCCTGCTACAAAATAGAACGTGTTTCGGAGATAAGGACACCTGAAACTTCTTCTCATCAAAAAACTGAGACACTTGCTATAAAGGCCCAATTAATCACAATCAAAGACAGATGTGCGACGGCAGTAAGTAATAACAATGTTACCTGTTTAGGCCTCGTGCATGCAAATACTGTAATTAAAATGTTCCCATTGAGGCTAACCACTCCAGCTGTTCTGACATTAATACCGTCGTAACACTGAGGTAAAGTTTACTAATCATGAAAACTAAGCCAAACTAAGCACTTAAAAAGCTGAACAACAGAATATGATGGAATGAAAGAAATTTGCATAACATCTGTCATAAAGGGGTGGGTTGATCAAAACATCAAACAAAGACACTAATGGTTTAGTTGACTCATCCCAGCTCAGTGGAAAAGCTCTTACTTCTAAGGCACATCAGCTTCAAGGAACATCAAGATGCGAAATGCGCGTGGGTGTCCTACTGGGTGTTTGAGCCGTAACAAATCTCATGTTATAGTCTGCTGCTGAATGATTCTCTCCGAGCCCAGATATAATACTTTAAGAGCATCAGTGGAGCTCTGATAATTGTGGAGCGAGCCATCTGTAATCATTAGAAGAGAATGCCTGCTCCTCTCCACGGGAGTCGTATGGTCAAACTTTCTCATGTGCCATCAGATTTGAAAGGGCAACTCTGGCCTTTGCTTTGCCGCAGACTGCAGGCCTGGATTCAGGTTTGGGGTTCAGCATGTCTCATGATCATTAATCATGCTACATTGTAATTCGAAAGAGCTGATGTCGTTGTTGATTGATGAATCATTGCTGGTGTTAGCGAGGTTAAATAAAGAAAGGCTATAGTAGAAATCCATTGATCCTCCAATTTGTCTGTGGACTATTTCTAGCGATTTCACTGGGTGGCAAATCGATGCCGTGTTATTGCAATGTATTTGTTATTGTCAATCTTGACATAGAACAAATTTTACAGACCGCAGCCAAATTACAGTATGAGTGACAGCTCCACCTTAAGTTGCACAATATAAATAATATACTGACGTTCAAAAAAATCGAAGAGGTATATGATATTAATTCATGCTTGAGCCACTGCGTTGAGGGACGATGCTGGTGATTTACTCTCGCTGGCACAGGGTTCCCTAAAAGCACTAAGAAAAGGGGTAGAACGCAGTTCTACTAAATTCAGCTAGGCCCAGTTTAATCCATATCGGCTTCAGGAAAATAAATTTCAGGGCTGGTGGAGTTTATTGTATGCTCAGCACTTTAAAGCAAATGCTAACGTACAAGTTTTTCTTTGCAAACCTACTGCCACTCTTTGTACTCTCTTACCTTTAAATATTTTTTTGGCAAGCAAGAGCCAGCTGTTAGGAGCCAGAGACTACAATTTAAATGTGTTGAAAAGTGTTGGATTAGCTAATAATAACTAGAAGACATACTTTAAGGAAAACTGTGCAGATGGTCTCTATCACTGCCACCAGTATGGGTTCTTTTTTTTTCTTTTTTTTTTTTTAAGCTGGGAACCTGACTGTGCAATTGCTTGATATCTGGCTGGCCAGATCTTAAAAAGCTTTAGCTGGGGATCTCAAAAGACATTACCTTCCTGCTGCTAATGCTTTCCCACAGTCCCCCAATCACTGCCCTAGAACATCACATCCACTTCTACTAACACACTGCCTGTGCATCAATTTGCATACCATTCCACTTATGCTAGTGAAAAGGGGAAAGGAAAAAAATAGAGATGCATGACTTCCTAAGAACAAGCAGGATTATATGTTTCGAAATGAAAATACAGAAAACACATCTACGAGAGAGGTGATAATTTATTCCATCAGTTAGCAGGAGAGGATGAACTCTATGTGAGAGGCATTTCAAAACAAATCAGCCAATGCACACACACACACTGCCTTCACAATGCAGGCTTTGTAGCCACGTAAAATATGAATGATAGGAAATGACCTTTAGAGGTCTGTCAATATGGACTGCACTGAATCCTGGTAGTTGAGTGGAAGCCGCTTCCTGAGTAGCACGCTGCTAAAAAGGGCATCTGGATAGAAACCGCTAATTAATTGTTTGACTTCTTCGAAGTGGATGTGTTTCTGGGGTCTAGAGCTGTAAAAGTAAGAGGATTGGAGGACAGTACGAGTGGCTCATTTTTTTTTTAATATCTCAATTTACAGCGATTGGCTCATGTCCTCCTGGGTAACACTTTTAATTGGAGAGCTAACACGTACCTGCGCAGAGGAGTGAACTCGGTGCACTCACTCCTGTTTATAGATTAAATGTAGCAGGAGAGTGAGACTACAGGTGGCATGTGATGTATTAATGAATGAATAAAAATGTCACAAAAATATCAGAAACAGTCTAGCTTTTTTCCACATCACTGCGCACTCACTTTTCACTATCTTACACTGCCACAATATCCAGTGAGGAGTGAGGTTTACTCAGATTATATTCATTTATCAGATCTGCCAGCTGAAAGCAGTCATCAAAAAAAAAAAAAAAAAAGGGACATGAGAATGAGACAAACAACATAATGAATGATTTGCACAGGTCCAACTCTCCAACATGGCCTGCAAGCCCCGCCCCCTTGATGGTGATCTTACATGCTCTAGACAAGACTCAGGGGTGCCCTCGCTTTCAGTCTCTTTAAATAATGAATGCTCTGAGTTCATTAATGTAAAACAAAATCTAGCAGTATATGTTCGACTTAATTAAAGTTAATGTCAATCCTAACATCTGACCTAAAAAAAAAATAAAAAATTAAGTAAGCCTATAATGAAGTGTCAATCTAAGACTTTAAGCAGAACCTGACTGCTCAGGTTTTATATTTATATTATTATTCCACCCTCCTGTACTCTCTCTAAACTTGAAATGGTGGAAATGCTCACTTTCCTGTATCCGGTTCTGGATGATTAAATCGTCGATCACGATATTTAATGGAAAATTGCGAGGATGGAAAAATCAATACGCACAAGCCTATTGCATTTATACAAGGGAAGCGAGATCCTCTGCATGCTGCTTGCTAGACACATGGCCGTGGGTGACTTCTTCTCTGATCTGAGTACCTATGCTAATGTTAATGCTTCATGATTGCAGAAACATAATTGTCATACGTTAGCAAATCTTATGATCAAATGTTCTATCCCTTTAAATATTTGATCATAGTGTATAGTTTGTAGTAGCTTGTATTGCAGTGTTAGGCTAACGTAATACTAGCTAACTAGAACTAGCAACGTCTGACAACACTGCTAAATTTACTAAACTTGTGACAGGTGTGCATATGTTCACTAGAGTAACGGTATTAAGTGTTTGAGCCACTGCAGAAACCTTATTCAGCCAATCGTATATATAAAAAAAAAAAAAAAGCTTTGGAATATGAGTAATTGCAAAGTCTTTTTGTTAAGTATCCTGTATGATGTAAAACCTGTTCAGAGACCTGAAACGTGAGAAATGAATGCATTTCAAATGGGTTTTCAAAGCTTTAAAAGAATATTGTGGAAATTTGAATTTTCATTGACTAACAACAAGCAAATGACTAAAATAAGACCAAATATTATATATCCGATTTAACACTGAATCCACATCAAACCCAAATACTTTCAGCAAAACTATAATATGTTGCCACTGGATGTAGGCGAAGGCATACATTTTAAGCCCTACTCATTTTTCACATTGTCTTGGCGAGGCAATGGATCTGCTTATTTGGGCATAAATGTTATAATTTTGTGGGGTATTTGATCCGTAACGTGATCCATACACCAATAAAGCATCCGAACAAAAGCCAATCTTTGTCAAGATATCTGAGTAGAACATTATGTTGGGCTTCTTGTAGTGCTCTGAAATTTGAGCACTAGAGCTGGGCAGGTGAATCGTCTTTTGTAGAATCCAGCCCCCACCAGTATACTCAATTCTCTTTATTGCTACGGCCATTGCAAATCAATCAGCCAATGCTCTCAGGTAGCCTCCGCACAATAGTCTCGCCGTGGGTGAGCCTGTGTGTGTCTTATACAGCATGACATCTCTCTGCTCCAAATGCTGATATGTTTACAGGGATTCTGATTAAATAACATAAGCAAGAGAGACAAGGGGAGATGAGTAATGGCAGAAGCCTAGTATCTTTCTCTCTCTCACTATGCTACTCAGTTCCTGTCTTTACTGCTAACATTCCATCCTTCTCTCTTACTCTCTCTCTCTCTCTCTCTCTCTCTGTCACTCTGTAATAAGCTAAGGTTACCGTGGCGGTGTGGTGAATGAAAGAGAGGAGAAGGGACAATAAAAGGGGAAGCAATTTGATTATCGCGCTTCAATCAAATGCAATTAGAGGAGGTCATCCAGAACACTCACCCAGCAATCTAAAGAAACCGCCTCCCCACCTCTCCTCCTCTTCCACACACCCTCCCACTAACTCAGACACACTTACACACACTTTATCACGCACGCACATCTCTGTGGCCGCGCACCACAGACAGGAATAGAACTGAACCACTGATGAAGACGTTCCAGGATTAGACGCTGCTCTGGGCAAGTCCTCGTATCAATTAATCACCAATTAATAGACACAGGCAAAAAAAAACCCTGAAAAACTTGTGATACACTTCTGCTTAATTAATACACAGTTAGCAATTTGGGGAGCTTAATTAATCAATTTCAGAGTAACACCGTAAATGGAAAACAGGAAAGCATGTGTCTTTAATGCAGTGGACAGTGAGGATGGGGAATACCGAGTGTGTGTGCTTGGAGCAATTTGGTTTTAATCCAATTATGCAATTATGGCAAGATGAGAGGGAGAGGAGACAGTGGAAGATGGGGAGAGAGAGAGAGAGAGAGAGAGAGAGAGAAAGAGAAAGAACTATAAACAAATAACTACAGCAATGTCTCATGGTCACTGAAGACATTCATGGACATATTTATGGACTACTCAAACTATTTGGTGTATGTTAGCTTCTCCCCAGGAATAGTGGTAGATAATGAGTATAAGTTGGAAATTTTATTTAATGTCACTGATAATCCTAACTAATTAATCTTAAAAAACATATTTTTTGTAATAGCATGCTGGCATGAAAATTTGAGAATAAACAACAAAAGTCCTGCATGGGCCAAGTCTATATATCTTAAGTGGCTAAGGGATTTACCCTGGCTAATTCCTGAATGAGGCCAAAAGGTAATGTTTTGCTTATGGTGTCAGGAGACAAAAAAAAATGCTTTTAAGCAGTACAGTTTGTCAATCTGTTCTTCTTTTGACCAGGGCAAAGACCTGGCTGGAGGCATGTTTTGATGTATTCATGCTGGTCTTGCACTTTGGTTGGTTTCACTTCATGTTTTTGTCCAGAATCCACTAAACAAATGCTGTAAGGTACAACCTAATTGGAGTAGATCATGTGTAAGCCTAGAGCTACAGAGAGAGAGAGAGAGAGAGAGAGAGAGAGAGAGAGAGAGACTCTGCTGAGGAGTGTTGCTTATTTATGTGCAGCAGAGCCTCAAGCCTGCTCTCTCTTTCTGTCTCTGCCTGAATTACTGCCTAATAAACATGGCCCAAGGAGTGAACATGGACACACACATGGACAGGATGAACTGTCCACACTTTGGGCTTGCTGCATGCTTTACTGGCTGCTCAAGTGGACCGTTTGAGCCTTTTCCTTCTCACAGCGGCTGAATAAATCTTCAGCTCCCTGGAAGAGTTAAATCCTCTGTCAGTATGGTATTAAATGCTAAATCCTTTGTGATACTGAAGATTTATCACTTAATAAGCATTGACCAAGGGAAGATCTAAGAAATATATATCCTTAGCTACAACGGACTCTGTATTGCAGGGCCTTGACATGTATAATTCTGCTAAAATTTTGTTTACCAAAAAAAAAATAAATGTCATGTCATATCAAATATTTGTGCATGTATGATCAAGAAAAGTAGAGACATTAATTAGGCACTGTTCAGGTCCAGAAGTATCTATTACTGAATCTGTTCTCAGGCAGAAACAGGGATGGAGAGAGGACAAAGGATTGGAAAGACAGAGGGGAAAGTGTGGAAAAGGAGAAAAGAAGGAAGCTAGAGGAGTGAAAAGATGTACTAAAACCCTCTCCGCTGTCCGAGCAGCTGTAGCCAACGCCAGCCTCAAGGCCTCCCCAGATAATGCATTCCAGCAATGATGAGAATACAATCGCTACAAGCACTGTGTCCCTACACCCACACCCCCCCAACACTCACACACACAGACACACACACGCTACACTGCCCCCTGCTTGCTGCAAGACAGAGCTGTAAGACTCCACTTTAAACCACACAGCAATAATGCAACATAATCCATTATGGATCACTTTGCTTGCAATATGATGGCTATACTGCTCTCTCATCGCCTCCTAACAACAGTGCAATCTCCATTTCAAAGCCCAGGCCCTTTTAAAAACCAGTTCACATGCCTGCACTTCAAAATCAAAAGTAGTAATGCCACTCCAGGACAAGGGAGCGAGCTTGCCATTGTTCACCGCTGATCCTAACAATTTACGCTGGCATCAGGTATCACAAACACACACACACAGAGACTGAGACAACAGTGCTCTGCTGAACATGTAAGTCCCACAGCTAAAATAGCAAATTTCAGCCATTTTTCAACTATTCCCATGCACCATTAAATGACTACTGTCATAAAAATAAGAAACATATGGGCCTCTTTAATTGGCCAATTTCTCTTGCCAGTGCATTCAGACTTTTTTTTCTTTCTTTCCTGAATCTCAATGAAACACACACAAAGCACACACAGTTAAATGGAGGCAGACGTCAATGGCATAGTACTCCAGTGTCTCAACCCAGATAGCACAAGATTCCTTCTGTTCTATTGATTAATTGTACTGTTATATTTGATTTATAGCTTTTTACAGGCCATTTAATCTAACTGCCAACACACACACACAATGTGTTTTTGGTTTTGGATTCTCTTTTGATGGATAAAGCTCTGGTATAATAGTCTTAAATGTGACTCAGCAGGCCCCTGGATGGATGCACACAACCTCTTTTATGAACAAGTGCAAATAATTCTTCAGCCTCCTCACATGGAACATGCAACTTTGTATCTGTCAGTGGAGCCCAAGGAATTGTTCAACGAATGTCACTAGTCATTTGTCCTACCGACATGGAACGGGGAATAATTATTCATATTTAATCAGGCTGAGCACGTAATTTCTCCTGCTGCGCGATAAGTCGCTTTCCATGTTCCATTATGAAAGTTATAAAGAAGCACGCTCCCAGCGCTTCCCCAGCATGGACTAAATGGAGAGGCTAAAGTGGTTTGGCTTATAAAATCATAATGGGCTTGTCTGGTTTGATAAACTGAGAACGGTGCTGGAATACAAGAATGAGGGAGAGAGAGTCAGAGTAAGACATGAGAGAACGGAATTAGTTGGGGTGTGAGATAAAAAAGAAAGATTGGAAAGGGTATAGAGAAAGAGAGAAAACGGGGAAAAGAAGGGGCTTTGAAAGTCAGACCGGCCGTATACTTTGGCAGATCAAATAAAGAACAAAAAAGAGAAAGATCGGGGAAATAAAATAAAAAGAGGAAGGTCCAATATAATAGCAATAAATAATACAGACGCAGAGCAACCCGGGGCAGTGAATATTGAGGAATGGAAAAGGTTAGAGGGGAAATGCAAAGAGCAAACTGAGAGAGTGGAAATGGATTGTTATGTTATTCATATGTTGGGATCTTGTTATGGCATTGCCTACCAACTTGTAATTGCTTTGGCAATGCTGCCTGTAAAGCAGACAGGCCAATGAAACACACTAAACTGAACTGAGAATGAGAGATAGCGGGGGATCCAAAATAAATTATTAATGTTGTTTATATATTGGCATCCGGTCCGTTATACATTGTCGAACCAACTTGTAATTGCTTTGGCAATGTTGTCTGTAAAGCAATCATGCCAATAACGCCTATTAAACCAAGAACAAAAGATGTTGGGAGGGGTGTATTGAGATACCCGGAAAAGTCAGCTAAGTTGGGGCACTTTCTCATCTATTAGCCCATTTTTCTAATTTGAATCAAAGCAAATTTGATCATTTATCAGCGATCAGAAATCATAGAAATCAAGCAAGCATGGATAAATAGCATGCATACGCAAGGGTCCGCTGGAGGACTAGTGGTTCGATTCCTGGCCAGGGAGCCAACCCCAGCCACTGAGGTTGCACAAGACAGTGCACTCCCAGTGCCGGTCCCAAGCCCAGATAAAATTGGGGAGGGTTATGTCAAGAAAGGCATCCGGCATAAAAAGTGTGCCAAATCAAAATATGCGGACCAATGATCCACTGTGGCGATGCCCAACGGGAGCAGCCGAAAGAACAACAGCAACACACATACATAAACACAGCACCATTTCGTAAATTGTGTCCAGAATTTTCTTTTGTGTGTTCTTGTTTATGTTTGTGTTTTTTTGTGTGCCTCAGATATTGTTTCTGTAGAACTCCAGCTCTATCTTCTGGCACTTGTTTTTCAGCTTAGTATCTTTAAAATGTTGAAGCTAGTATGTTTAAAAAAAAAAAAATTCCACCCGTAACCCAAAATACACAGCAGGTTTGGTTAATTTCCTGCAGTTGGCTCCAATCAGTCTTACAGCAGTGTCAGACCAGATAGACTAGTTGTTTTGGTCTGTTCCCAAGCTAACTGCACTGAGGAGGCTACTGCACCAGGGCTGAGTTTAAACAGGCTAAATACTGCATATGTATATAAAATCAACCCTTAAGATTTAAGTTTTGAAGGAGACTCACCCTGCTCAAGAGGTTGAGGCTTGAGCCCAGTTGCCTTCATCTTCAGCGCTTCTTTGGCGGACATGTCGCAGCACGAGCCCTTATTGGTGTCCTGATCGCTGTCGGCCTGGTCACTGTCCCCATGTCCACTGTCCCTCAGACTCACTCGCTCTGGGTCCTTAAACGTGGAACTGCTACATGATGAGAAATTCAAAGAAAAGAAAAAAAAGTACAGCAGCGTAAATAAATGACATGGGGAAATTGAGAATGGTCGGAGGACGGTTTCTAATTTGAGACATACGCTCGCCGGTAAAGTAAAAGGGAGGGTGGGGGGGGTCCAGGCATATGTGATGGCTGAGCGAGTAATTTAATAGGACTTACCTTTGAACAAACTGCTGCCTGCTCCCCATGTAATTGGGCTCGGTGGGGAAGTTGTCGGTCTGTGAAGGAGAAGGGAGAGAAATTTAGGTGCTGCTCGACATCGAAACACATCCTGGTGTGCATAGAGATCTCCCGGTGAATGGGGTTGATTAATTATTCAGAAAAAAGGGGAAGGATGGAAAGCGGGAGAGAATGGGGGGGGGGGGGGGGGGGGTTGTTAATCCTTACATTTGTACATTTTAATTATTTAACTAATACAGCAATTAAACATTCAAAACATTGTCTCGCACAACTGTGAACTCGCAGTGACCTAATGGATATAAATAGGAAATGGAAGAAACAGTAGACTAGAAAAGGAAAGGTAGGAGCATGGAGACACACCTGCAGAGTACGCCATAGTTGCATCAAGTACTGTATTTACACATGCACACACAAAGGTGCGGTGAATGTATTCTCACGGCACAAATAAGCTATGTTCAGGCTTGTCGACAATCAACATTCCCCCATGAGTAGCAAGAGTGCATTATTCAATAAACTTCAACAATCATCCATCTAGCCAATCTTCTTCCTTCTGCTCTGTCCTTGCCCATCTTTTTCAACATCTGACGACACTGGAAAAGCCGATAGCACCTTTTCATATAGGTCTCAATTTCACAACTCTTTGCGTTACGTCAGTGTTGCCACACCGTGTTTGCTTTGCAGTCCCGAGTCAATATGGAGTGGAGAGGAGGAAGAAGGCGGCATAAGCTGTGGTCCAGACAATATTGACACGGCTGAATACGAGCCTGAATGAAGACTAATGCACTTGGCCCTTGTCTCCATCTCACATCACACAATTTCACCTGTCTCTGACTTGTGGAGGGTTTGGCTTCATGTACTTAGCAGCAATATGAACATCTGAGGTTTCACCTTCTCTAGATTTGGATGCTTTTACCCAAAGTGAACCCTATAACCTCTAAGAATGCAGTCCAAGCATATGGAAAGCTCTTGGGTAAACAACAGCAAGAGCATCTCAGTGGCAGTCCTGGGATTCATACTGTATACATGTAGAGGTAGTAAAAAAAAAGAGGTAGTAGCTTAGGACAGGTGGGAATTTTGATATTTTATATTTTATAGTATTTCTGGTATGATCAGTTCACCTACAACATCAACCAACTCCACTGATACTCAAAGTACCAAATAGCCAACTCATTTTTTTTTTGTAATATTGCAAAATTATTTATTGTCAATATTGTAAAAAAAAAAAAAAAAAAAAACTCGACGCTGTTAAGTTCTCGATTCTGATTGGTCAGGAGGTGTTATTTTCTACAACAGCAGCTCAGACAGGCTGCTAGGCAAATATTTCTATTTAATGTGCTTGTTCTAATAAGTTGTAAGTCGTTTCCATAGTAACAACTAACACGGGAAACTGCATGGTAGATGCTCCACGTGAACTGTTGATAAGGTAAAGGTTTCTGTGAGGAGATTTTTTTGGAAGAAGTCCCCAGTGTCAGCGCTTTGTTACAGTCAGAGGTAAGTTTTCACGGAGGTCTTTCCGGTTTCCTGATAACAAGGCAAGCTGCGTAATTTTTGTCTTATCAACAGACAGAAAGTAGAGAGAAAAACAAAGAGCCTGGTTAGTGAATGACCTTATAGTTCAGAGCTGCTATAACGAAGAGGAACTAACTTGTTTCATGGTAGTTCCACAACATTTAACGCAACTATAAATGGATAAAAAGTATGATGTGTTGGTCTATAGTTTTTTTTTTTACTATTGAAAAATTTCTGTGGTTTAAGAGGAATAAAACACTTCGGGATGTGAGAAAAATAACTTTGGGGTGGTAACAATACGACAGTAATACTTTGTTGATTATTTTCTGATAACAGCATGCCCCATCATGTTTTATTCCTTACACACCATGATAAAAAGAAGTGATACTATGATACAAGATTACTTGAAGTATTCTGATTTACTACCCCAGATGTGCAATCAAAGTGCTGCTGAAGCTGTAAGATATGAAAGCAGTTAATATACGTGTATGGTTTATATGTATATATGCATTTATATGGTTTATATATACGGTATTTTATTATCTCCGAACTCCAGAAATGAGACAAAAGCAGGCTAATCCTCACAAAGCATTTAAACATCTAAAATTGTATACCGTTTATTACTTCCCTTCACATTTTGTCTCTCAGATCTATGCGAATGATACACTACTGAAATCTCCTCACCCCTTTCCCATGTATGGGTAAGGCCCTATTTCAAATGCACTTCAAAAGAAAGTTTTGAAAAGGCACCATAATGACAGTGACAGACAAAAAGAAAAAAGGCAAGAAAAAAAAAGAAAAGAAAAAAAAAAAAAAAAAAGACAGGGGCTCAGCAGGAAGGAGGCTCTGGAGAAGGTCAAATTGGCCTCCCTCAACCACAAGAACCTTTTCCGCCTTTGTCGACGCTTTCTATTGTGCCGTGATGTTCAACTTCACAGGAGATGTAAAATTTGAGGAGGAATGTCGTATCAAAGCGTAGATCAGAGTCTGATACGACCAAGCATGTCTAGCATGGAACTAACAATTGCTCAAGAATTGTTTTTGAGATCTAACAATATCTGGCAACTTCTGATTCATTTAATCTCTTTAATCTTTCTAATCTTTCTCGCACAGAAAACAATGTTTGGTGGATGGTTACAACTGGCTGGGATAAAAGACTGTGAGATGTTTTGTGACCAAGGAGTGCGTACGCTGTGCCGTGTTTGTCTAAGCTGATGTTAATGATTAAAAAGTTGGAGTGGTTGAGGGAGGGGGGAAGGGGGGGGGGACGGACGCAGGCAGGTCACATGGTCTCAGGGCCGTGCAGAGGCAAAAAGGGTTAATTTATTTAGATAGCATTAACAGCTTGTTCCAGGCAGCCCTAGGAAGCACTACATGCTATCACATGACCATGACCCAGGCTTCAGCACTTTAAAACAGACGATAAGAGCACTTTCCTGGAAAGTGTTTTATAATATGCCTCTATCCAAACTATCCCTAGAGAAAGAGAGAGAGAGAGACAAGAGAGAGAGAGACAAAATATGGTTTATACAATTTTTAAGGATTTTTAAGGATATATTATTATTTTGATTATCGATACTATTTTTTTGTTAAGCTTTCAAAGACCTTAGAAACTAAAAATGCTTGTGCTATCTACACTTGAATGAGTGTCTAATGAGCGTGTCCTGAAACGTCTTCATTGGCAGCATGCTGAAAGTTCACATAATTTGTTTTTTCTTCCATTTACAGTGCCTGAGCTGCCACAGAGACTGAGTTCTTTCACCGGGCTTACTGGATATTTTATTGACAGCTGCCGGAATGCCGGAAATTTGCCCACATGTGATGAAAAGTGTTCTCATCATTTCTTAGACCTACTTTTGGACGTACTTTCTTCCCAAAAATGCCACTCTAACTGTGTGTGTGTGTGTGTGTGTGTAGAACCAGGCACAGAGATTATCCCATGTTAATAAGCTTGTGTTCACAAACACAGACGTTCTGCATCTCTCCGACACTGGATTTCTCTGTTGGCTTGAAGAATGAACCTGCAGTCACTACTTTACATGGCCAGGTTTCAGATGATAAATGTGTATGTGTGTGTTTCTTGGTGGAATATGGGTACACCTTAGGGAGGAAAAGCACAAGTCTGATGTAAGTGAGTGTATATGGGCTCTCTCTCAGTATAAAATAGCTGATCTATTTTGGTGCATCCTCAGTGGTCTCTCTGAAGACACCCCTCAATAGAGACAAATGAACCCAACTCTGTGTGTGTTTGTGTGTGTGTGTGTGTATAAGCAGGTAGAGAGGGGAAAAAGAGGCACAGAGGAACAAGGGGAAGGTGGTGAGAAACAAGGGAGAACGAATGAAAATGAATGAAAATGGATAACCTTGTGGGATGCTTGGGGGCAGAGAGAAGGAAGGAAGGAAGGAAGGAAGGAAGGAAGAAAGGAAGGGTCTACCTGTCTAGCATCTAGAAGAACATCTTGATAGGCTGACTAGAGATCAAGAAGTAGATATAGTATATGAATTTGCATGGATTAAAAGCGATTCCCCTTTCTTAACACGTACCTCTGCCAAGTTGACATTAATGTGTTTTTATTCAGACACTTCAGTGTCTCCTGTTTCCACCAAGGTGACCTTATGTGGCGTGGCTCTCTTCCCCCTTCAGATCCTCTGAGTCTATCGCAGACCCATTTTAAAGGGACATTTCATACTTTTTCTAAATTTAACACGATTTATTCCTAAACAAAGTAAAACATAGTGTTTTGACTATTGTAGTATATATATATACAGTCATGTGAAAAAATTAGGACATCTTATGAAAGACTGTGTGTTTTTTTTTTAACATAGTTGAACATATGGACATTTGATCTTCATTTTAACAATACTGGGAGATTCAAGTAATATAACTAAACAAATAAAACCAAAGA
>CM075013.1:21715937-21729466 GCA_037576675.1 Pangasius sanitwongsei | reverse complement strand
TACATGCAATTACATCACTTTCATCTACAGGTACAAATTAAAACAAGATCAGAAATTGACATGTTGACATTTCTTAACAAAGAACTGAATAGTTAATGGAGTGTCCTAAATTTTTCACAGCTTTTTAGAGTGCTGTTTAACATGTTAATCTCCCATAGGTTTTCTGTTGGGTTGAGATCTGGTTACTGTATAGGCCATCTCATATGATTTACATCATTTTCATACTCATCAAACCATTCAGTGAGAGCTTGTGCCCTGTGGATGGACGATTCGTCATCCAGGCACTGAGCCTTTCCGTCAGGATAGAAATGTTTCATCACAGGATAAAGGTTATCAGTCTGAAGAACTTTGTATTGAGATGCAGTGACCGTTCCATCTAATGGGACAAGTGGATCCAAAGCATGCCAGCACCCCCCCCCCCCCCCCCCCCCAGTTTTCCTTGTCTTTTCATCTGTCTGTATGTTGTCTATAAGTAAGATATTCATAACCATTTAGAATCAGAATTATAAAAAAAAATCAGAATTATACCTCGAATTAAATCGAATTATACCTCAACATAGACTCTTAAAAAATACTTGAGCTAAGTGTAATAAATAGGGACTGTGTTTTACCGCTGGAGAAAAAACGACTGAAGAGCAAACTATCTGAGTTGCTGTTTAGGCACAAGGCCTGTAGGGAGAACCACCGTCTGTATACATGTACTATAAAGCTACATACACAAAGAGCAATCAGTTTTTACAAGAGCATCGTAAATAGGGCCTGAGCGAGTAACCACAAGACCCTATCCTCAGTGCTGATTCAAAAGAACAAAAGCGAGAGCTAACTCTCTTCTCTTTCTACGGGTGCAGGCTTTGAAGACCTATATAACAACACGTACAGCCACAGACAGAGAAAAAGAGAGAGGGAGAGACAAAAGGAAAGAAAAGAGGACAATCAGTGGCAATAGCATTGATCAGACCAATTCTCTGGCGCATTTCAAAGTGATCAAATTTAATTAACCAGTTGCGTGCTTTCCTGCGGCTACCAAGCCAATCAATCGTCTGGCCTTAACGAACTAAATGCCATGGCCATTCATTTCCTGTCCCATTCAAGTTAAAATTTTTGAAAAATTAATTGGTTCCTCTTAAATGAATGTTGCGCGACTGCAGACGTTTGTGGTCAGGAACCATATCCATCTGGATTAATCCATCTGGATTAATTATAAAGAGACACCACAAATCTTGTCTGCATTACTTACGACGGAAAAAAAGCCCTACATTTAGCAGGTCTTAATTCCTAACAGTGCTCTATCAGTGAATATATACACGTACAGTGCTTTATATTTTAAGCAGCACAAAACAGATTACTGCTCTAAACTGCAGAATTAATCCCCTTTCTCTGAGGATAGCTTTGCCGTTGACTGTTGCCTGTATCACTCATCCAATTACTCAGACTACATGATGTGTATGTCTTCTGTCAAATAAATCAAACATTATAAAAAAAGAAAAAATCCAACCTCTGATCATTCTGGAGATTGACCCATTTGCTTTCGCAAAGCATCGGCTCATCCATGCTGAGAATGGTTTCGGGAAATTTGCTTTAAAAAACTTTTGGAAAAGGGCAATTTTGGGCATTAAGTTAAAATATATAAATTATTTTTTTTTTTTAAAAATCTGTAGTGTTTGTCCAGCTTGCTCTTACACAAACTAATCTAGATGTACATTTTAAGAAGAAGCCTCTGCTAAGTGAATAATAAATGAAATTGTGGCTTAGTATGTATTTTAACCTCACACAGGCATGCTCACATCGTAAACTGTAATTTATATTCCAAATCCTACTTTCATCAAATAAGCACATCAAGATTAACATAATCCCAGGGTCAGATTAAAAGTGATATGCAAGCAGCCTTGCATGTACAGTTTGCCCAAAACCACCTCTGATCAGTAAACAGAGATAAAATGTGCAGCAGATGTGTGTATGGTGGATAAAATTCCGTTTCCCCTTTCAAAATAACAGAATACAATCCTGTAATCTGATAGCATGCAAGCATGACCAAGAGAGAGGTTCTTCTCTTCCACAAGGACAGATGGAGGAGAAAAACGGTTGTTGACTCGTTCAGATCTACATCTTTTGTGTTTTGCATGGCCATGCAGTTATTTCTGACAATATTATTACAGTTAATTCTCAGATTCAGCAGATAATAATACGTAACCCTGTAAACACTGATATATACTAAATAGGACTTCTGAATAAAACACTGAGATCTGGCTGTGGTGTAACCTGGCAGGACTGAAAGATTCTGAGCACGTAAACAAACAGATAAGTAAAAGTATGTGGCGCTGTAACACTCCAGTGCAGAATAAGCAGTGTGTAATTGATATATAAATGCATGTAGTGATTTAGAAAGGAGCTAAGGTTTCTGCTGAGAGTCCAGCCTCTAGTGAAGCCTTTGGGTTTCCTATGCATCCATTCTGGTAGCAGGCCAAGTCTCCCTCAGGAAGACCTGCACAATGAGCACAAATAATGCTTTTAAACCACATTACCCACCCACCCACCCACACACACATACACAAGTGGGCTGGTCTGAAAAGTCCTTGAATCGTATACTGTCCCCTGAAAATAACCGTCCACAACAAACAATGAAATGAATTAGGGAGCAAAAGACACATATGATTTCATGTTTAGTATCTGTGGAAACACAGACACAAAAGACCCACAGTACACACAAACAACCACAAATATTTGAACTTAGAGAAGCAACAGTCCACTGGATGGGTGAGGCTCGAGTAGCAGGGTGGAGGGCCCGTCGTTCAATGCTATGTAGAGATGTACACGGGACTGTTTTAATCCTGCTTCCATCCTTCCCAAAGGAATTCTGACCAATCCCACCCCATTCCTGCAGCCTTTATTTTTGTTTTGGCCTGTCTGCGATATTTTCTAATGAACTTAGTAGGTTCTATTTCCCAAAACATAAACAAATTAGCATCGCTCAGCATGAGAAGACAATACGTTCGTGTGCTATGAACTTTTTTGTTCTGTGATCTTCATATATGACTTCCAGCATGTAAAAAAAAAAAAAAAAAAGCACCCCTTTCCATGACTTTCCGGATGCACACCTCTAATGCTATGGTGAGCTAGGTTTATTGACATGAGAGAGGAAGACAGACAGACAGAGAGAGAGAGAGAGAGAGAGAGAGAGAGAGAGAGAGAGAGAGAGAGACTTTGTGAGGTGAAGATGACACGGCAAGTACATAAAATCAATACTCCTGACTCAGACAGCATCTCTTAACACTCAGCAATGGCAACGTGACTCACTGGTGACGTAACGTTTCATTACATAGAATGAGCAATGAGCACCTAGATTACCACTGAAAGGACGGAAAGAAGGAAGGAAGGAAGAAAAGATGGATGGAAGAACGGAAGGAAAGAAGGAACAAAGAAACAATCAATGGCAACGTGACTTATCACCATCTTCACTTTGCATTACAGACAGTGAGAGAAAGCAACTGAATCCCGTAGTATTCTGAAATGTAGACCTTCATAAAGTGTTCTTAAACTGTTATGAGTCTTTTTTGTACCCTTTAAACAGTATCAGAATATAAAATGAAATGACTTAAACAGTCATCGGATACCTAGACACCTGATATTTGTGGCTCTATAACTGGCTCTAAACTAAATACCTGAACGGAAGAGCTTGGATCGGAAGTTCGGTTGAAGTAATGACACTTAGGCGTCTTTCTTAAGCTTAGGTGTCTCTCTGTGTAAACATCCCACCCCGCCTAGCTCTTATTAAGCATGCTGCATTAGAGCTTTTGCTAAGGTGCTTACAGTAATCACAGGGTGTGTTATATGTGTGTGCAACAGGTCCTCAGTAACAGTAATCCTCCCTTATGTTTGTATGTCACATCTATATAAACACCTCAGAGATGGTGCCAGATCTAGTCGTAGACCACCTGGTGTGGATTTGGTCAATCTGCATAAGCCCTCCAGAGTCTTGTCACTTTGTGGAACAGACTGCCAAACATTAAGAGGATGGACTAGCATGGATTCTGTACATACCGTTATTTCGGTATAAGATGATGTTACATGAGAAAACAGCGTATTACACATAATACACAAAATGACAGAGCGGATGTCTGAGCAATGCAAAAATAGATTTTTTCCCCAATTTTTTTTTAAATTGTGGCGTCCACATTGGTTGCGCACAACAATGTTATCACATGAAAATGCTTATCGCATGAAAAATGCTCAGGCTTTCCTTAGACTTTAGACCAGGGTTGCCTGCTCTCTATGGCTGCATCCATCCTTATCTATAAAGGCTTTCGGCCAAATAGCTAATAGCAAATATTCACTAACTCTAACTACTAAGTATGCATCTGCATTTTAATATACATGTTATTCTTAACATTGTGGTGAGCAATGTTGAGAATAACATTCATTCAGAAACAGGGGAAATGGAACAGGATAGATCAGATCACGATCTGGGAACTGTTTCACTTGCTTGCAGCATAGAAAACAGCACGGCAAACAAAACTGAACCCAGGGCTAACCCTGGGGCATTTGGAGTAGTAAAATAAACTCGAAATTCAAATAAACAATTTGATGCTGAAATGTGTGGTGCTGCCTTATTTCTCTCTCATAGTATGAACTCGTACACACGAGGCAGAGAGTTGGTTTCAGTGGCAGCACACGCACCAAAACACAACGCTGACAATACTGAACTGTTTACTGAAAATAAAGAGGAGCAAACATTTACTTTATGACTGGCCATGAATGAGAACACAGCCAAGAGCGACAATACTTTAATCTTTATTGGAATTACGTTTGAATGAAAATCTTACCTAAGTATGGTACAAAATATATACATAAGCAGTTGTGAATTTTCTGGGACTAAATACTCTGTCTATATTAGTCTATACACATGAGGTAGTGTGTTACGCTCCATAGTTGTATATTCTATGTAGGGCATAAACAAAGCATATAGGAAGCCATTTTGGATTTGACTAAACTAGAATATGGTGGATTTTACTTTGATCATGGTGACTTGAATAGTGATAGGATGTTATTGCTGGTAAATACATTTAAAAAAGTCTGAAATTAAATTGTTTTTTGAAACTGATTACAATTGCTGGCCTCTTAAATCCACCAGAAATATGGACTACTACTGAGGACTTTTGTTCCAGAAGGGAAGAGTCAATTTTGTGATGAATGTGCTTGATTCCACGGTGTGCACTATTTTTAGCTCCAACCGTATGTCCTGGTTCAACTCGCATGGTACCTGGGCAAGACGGGTAACCAAGTTCAGCACGGGTGTGTAAGTATGGCATGGCTCACTTGGCAGAGGAAATAGAGACAAACTGAAGAGTTATGGGTAATTTGCCAGGGTGACGTGTACCGTAAGTGAGAAACACTATAATAGAACTGATTTAAATCATTCAGCTAACCATCAAGGCACAAAAGCAAGCATCAAAATACAACAATGTGAACACAAGTTCACATTACTTCGCGAGTGTTCTCAGAATAAGAAAAATCACAAGTTCATGATATGATTGCATAGTGTAGCACTACTGCTTAAGTTTTTTGGTTTGGAGTATAAAACTATAGGTTAAACAGGTTAAGATTTGAATGCATTCAAATTGTGACTTTAGTCAATCAGGTGCTTTGTTTTTGATGCTTAACCTAAAAAAGGAAATGCTGTGCCTGTGTGTCAGTGTCTATTTTAGAGATAAATACCATGAATAATTATACTAGGTTATAGGTAATTAAGTAGCATTTAGTGAAGTATAAGATGCTGACCTCGTCTTTTCCCATTTTCTTTTCTTTCTTTCTTAGGTTACTTCGACACTGGTGTGGTGTGTCAGGGATGTTAGAACAGGGGAACGTGTGCAGAGTACATGGTATCCAGAACTGGAATAAAGAACCACTGTTTCTGTCAACTCTCTGTGGCCTGCTTCACTGAGGATGTGTGTGTGTGTGTGTGTGTGTGTGTGTGAGAGAGAGAGAGTGTGAGTTCTTAAAAAAGAACATTCTGCTTAAACTGCAGTGCCAGAATGCCACAGCTCCACAGAAACACTGCACATTCTTTTAACTGAGTGGTGTGAGAAAGCATCACTCAGGCTATGGAATTAATCAGCAAAACCCAGACGATACAATGGCACATAATCTACAGCTATAAAGCCACTTGACCTTCTCTTAAAAGACACAGCAGAATTCCTCCTCAAATGAGAAACCTGGAGATCATGCAAACCTCAGAACCTCAGTAATTTTCCTTTCTCTCTTCAGCATTAGTTTTTTTTTCTTTCTTCATTTTCCCCCCTGACATACCAGTGATGGACTGGTCCTCTTTTTTAACTGAGCTGAATAAAAAGCAGCGGTTTCTACGGTCTGTTTGTTATGTACACATATGCGCCCGTGTAGACCGAAAATGATCACTGTTCTCATGATTATTCAAGAAACGGCGGGAGAGAAAGATGGAGGAGTAAGAGAGAGAGAAAACGTGTATATTCGAATGTCCTGTCTTCTTCTCCATTGTGGTAAATGTAACACTGTTCTACAGTGATTCTTCGCTTCTGACCAGCCTTTTTTGCCGATCGATTGTCGAGAACGCACAAAGTTCACGTCGACGACAGGATAATCTCATCATCAGGTATCTGGCTTGGGTCGTGACTTGAACCATGGCACAGCTGAATTAAACTGACAAGAATGAAGTGGGTGGGGGAGAGAGAGAGAGAGAGACAGAGAGAGAGACTGACTGACTGTAATTATCAGCTAGGAAAACAATTCTCTGACTAGACGAAATGAGTTATAAACTCCTCCCTCTCTGGATCAATCATAGCGCCCCAGTCTGTAGATGGATCCGACTTTGAAAAGGCGCCAGGAAGCCCTCGCTCAAAGACATTAAGTGCCAGTATGGAAGTCTATTACCGTAGTGCCAGCATTCCTCAGGCGATAGAAAGGAAGAAAGAGGGTTTTTTTTCTCTTCCAGAAAGAAATAATAACAAATATTGATTTGGAAAATACCACATCCATTCATTCATCATCAGTAAGTGCTTTATCCTGATCAGGGATGCGGTGGATCCAGAGCCTATACCGGGAACACTGGGCATGAGATGGGATTACACCCTGGATGGGACTCCAGCCAAATGCGGTGCACTATGCACACACATTCACAGTATAACCAAATTTAGTGTATCTGCATGTTCATGTATCAGAGCATATGAAAATCCAAACATCCAGTAACCTGAGTCTAGGATCGAACTGGGAAGCTGTGACGCTGAAACGCTGCTATACATGTCTTATAGTTCTTTCAACTATTCCTTTTTTCCATTGGCGGTACTACCACGGATAAAATTCAGAAAAACGTGCTGATATTGTAATATTATAATGCTATATCATGTTACAAAAGCTGCCTAACATGGTATCACATTTAATAATGTATATATATATATATATATTTGCTCCATGTTTGGGCAGCATTTTAACCTAAAATGGATGGTGAATACCTGTTTTCATTTGTTGTTCCTTTTTGTATTAGGACTTGAGATTGTTGCCCGTAAAACCTAGGTGGTATTCGAGGCTGCGCTTTAACTGGCCCTGTCACTCCGGGGCTCTTATGGCAACAAAGCACCTTTTTATTTATGATGGGATTCGAGCAAGCGGCAAAAGGCGAGGTAGAACAAGACTTACCATAAACAGATAAGAGTGTGTACAAAACATAAGTGCTGACAAGCCCGATGTGTGTAACAGACAAGGCCACAGTCACTGGGCTCATATTACCCCTATGTCCTGCCACTCAGCAATCTAAGAACACTGGGAAAGAAATGAGTGCACACTGCACCTCAGTGGAAAGGCAAACCGTGTTCCACATTTGGACTGGCCATCGATTTAACCGCAGCGACCTGAGAAACCTCTCACTAGAGTGCTAGCGAGTGATCGCACTATAAGAAGAGGTCAACTGCTCGGGTTGAACCACCATGCTGTAATTACCCAGTGAGAAAATCCCCACACAGTCCCGTATCAAGATTGTGATCAAAGGTGACCGGAAAAGTCATCTTTACTCAACGGCTCCATAAACATACATCATTTTTAAGACTGTATGTGAGGAATGTGCTTAGTATTGTATATATTCTATATCACCATTTAACACGTTAACAATATGGAGTCAATTTCTGTAAAGTAATTGTGCCTAAATGTAATTATGAGACCATAACTGATCCATAATGAGATTAATAAAAATGCAACTGTCATTGCAAGCACAATCCTCAATTATTCTCAAATATCACGACTATAAATCCTAATTTATATCTTCGTAATGCCTACGCCGTGATTACCAATGATTCATACGTTATACTTAAAATTTCCATACATCATTTACAAATGTGTGATAATTACAACAATAGTTCTTGTTATCCTTCAAGAGGGATGTCTTCTGACTCAAACTCTGAACCGCTATAATGTTTTGAAGAGCATCATTTCTGTGGATGTCTCAAGAGGAACTATAAAACTGCCACAACTGTCAAAACTCTGGCAAGCTATAAACATATAAAGCAAGATGGAAGCTTTAGACCTGTATACGTGGATAATGATTCAAAAACGGCACGTGAGGTTGCGTTACAAAATACCGGTCTGCAACATTGTCTGTGAATTTACTATTCACAGAATTGCAATTTTGGCACTGATTTCACATACTATTCCCCTTGACAAGAAATGAACTCCATGCAGGAGCCCGTGTGTGACAGCAGGTTTCAAAACATGTCTGTACAAACATCACGGGCAACGAAAGTTCCTCAAATAAATGTTTTATTCTAGTTAAAAGAGAGACGAAACAGAAAAGCAGGACAATTTTGCAAGTAAAATGAGTGCCGTGTGAGAAAGCAGATCTCTCTGTTGGCTTCTCACAAGAAAGACCCTTATTCTCCAGCACATCACGAACTTACCTGAGGGCACTCAAAGAAGAGACAATGTTCAATTTGGGCGACTGCCAACACTCAAAAAAAAAGCAAGTTCCACTTGATTTGACATTGAAATAAAACACTAACCATCCTAACGTTCTTTAATACCATGACTAAAATTCATCCTCTGTTTTATTAGTGTTATAGAATATTAATGAACACAATGCTCATATTTTAGCTAACAAGACATTCAAGACAAAAGAATCTAAAATTGAACTTAGCAAACAGAACCCTGGAGTGGATCCTGCCACTTAGACAATTAAGCTCAAGGGGGCCCATGAGAAGCATCCCAAGGGCCCTCGAGGGTTCGGAATGCCCCGCTGGGTCGCCAGCATAATTTGGAAATAATAAAGAAGCGGGATGGTACTTCAAAACACAGCTGGTGATTGAACAATCTTGTGCGTTCCCACCCAGGCAGTGGAGGCTCAGCAGCATCCTGCCTCTATTCGTTCCCTCAAGGCAAAAGTGCACCACAAAACCCAGCTTTGTGTGTGTTTTGGGGTCACAGCATGGAGTGAACAAATTGTTCGTCTCTGACTGCGGACAGTTTCAAAGGCTTCTTACTGTTTGTAAGTCTAGTCCGGAAAGTCTTAGCGTAAAGGGAAAATCCGCCCTGATTATAATTAACACGTGATCCTCAGCGGCATCCAAGATTTATATGTAATCAAAGTCTGAATTTCTGTTTTTAGTTTAAACTTCTTCCATCAACATGGTCTTTTTCACTTTGGTTTCCTAAATTACCCACAATGCTTCAACTTGTGGTGGTACCAATGGGATTTAGGTTTCTCATTGATATGACATTGAAAAATAGTGGGTTTTTTTTTTCAGTTTATGTATCAGATGGTTGACATTTTTTCTCTTATTAAATGGCCTTTTAGAAATCAGTGATCATCCAGTGAGGAACCAAAGGCAAGTGGCAATAGGCTGGACCAGAAAGACAAAACACACCCACCTGTACTCCATTACAGACCCACATACAGCACACAGACCACACAGTAAAAAATAAAATAAAAGAAATGCAACAAAGGTCTGAACAAATTGCACTAGCAATGTCCTCTAGAGCAGCAGACAACCGCTAACTTCTAACAGGAACAACACCACCACAGCACCAGCCAACAAATTCACACCAGAATCGCCAGAAATACCAAAAATATTTTCATATAAGCATACTTAATGTTCCAGGCTGGCGTTTTCCTTTAAATAATCATTAAACTTGGGTCACAATTATGATTGTTATTTATTTACCGGTCTCTGAAAAGCGCTAATCTGATTTGATTTAATTTAAATTGACTAATTCTAGAGCATGAAGACTTGTAATGTGGCCAGAGGGTCAATACTTGGGATTTACAACATAGCAAAGCCCAGTGTATGTCATTTTTTTTTTTTTTTTTGCTTTTTAAATGTAAACAATGTCAGATGCTATACTGCAAAAAAACAACAGCTTAGCAAATGATAATATCTTGAATATAGTCAATTTTATCTAATGGTCCCTATTATAAAATTACAATAAACCTAATAAATAATTATTAAACCTTAAACATTAAGCTTGCTTTATTGGCAGATACATTTGTTCATTTTAAGCCTTTATTTCTAGAAAGAAGCTAAATTATCTGCCAACAGAATAAGAAAGTGTAAAACTTGAAATGAGTGAATAATATATAGAAATTACTAAAGCTATCTTATATATGGTTTATTTTAATCTTGTAATAGAAAATACTAGATACATTTGACTGTATTCGAGATATTTTCAGTTGCGTAGATGTCATTTCTTCACAGTGTAGAGAAGAGAATGTTTCATTGTAGGCAAAATGCAGTACAGAAAGCAGTCTTACAGAAAGCAAATAAAGTACTGCTTTTTTTCCCTCCGTTTTTCTCCCCCCCGTTAAACAAACCAGAGTATGATCTATTGCAAGTCTAATGATGATGCCTTTCAGCACTGGGCATGGCTACCATTAGCGGTTAAGGTTATAGTGCACAGAGTGGAGGAGCTCGAGCAAATATTGACGGGGACTAACAGCGGCTTGCTTCTCCAAACACCTGCACTGTACGAGGAGAGAAGAAAACCACTGTTTACTGTAAGATCGATGGAAGAACACAAAACCTCAAAAGCCTGTGAAAAACAAGCAGGGTGCCAGAGAGCAATTTTAAGGCTGGAGAAAAGCAGAATGGCAAGTGCCACATCGTAAATCCTGTATCGCGCCTGTGTGACGTGTCCAAGAGTCGCAATAAAACCATACGAAAACAGTCTGAAAACCAAAACCACAAGAGCTTGAGATGTCTTGACCAGGCAAATTAGGTACTTTTGTATCTCCTGCTTCAAGGGTCAGGCTTTGTGGTCTTGCATCACACTGATGCATCTCTCTCCGCTTTACAGTCTACCAGGGTAATAGCTTCTGTTGCCTGCTTAAAGTAATTAAATAATCTAACCACACAACACTGAGTAAGCAATATTTCTTTATCCTTCAAGAGGGATGTCTTGTCGACCTTGAGACACGCGCAGGCATACACAAGTGCATTATACAGCATTATCTATGCACTTCCATACGTTCTACAAAGTAGTTATAATATATGGCCTTTCTGCAGCATTCATAGAGATGATGCTCTGACTCACAATGAAACAAGTATTCCAGTCCAGCGTTATGTATCGCTCAACTCTTAGCTCAATAAATCATTCATTCGTCCACTCATTCATTTAACGAATCTCTCCCAGACCCATGGACACACTGGCCTGCTAGCAATTGATTCCATCCTTTGAGTAGAGATACAGAGACGGGTGAAGATGTATCAGATTATGAGTTAATAATAACCTGCCGATTTGCAGCGCAGCTCAAACCCTGGCAGACTGGCACGTGCTAGATTATGGCGCTATACAACTCGCTAAATAATTCAACAGAGTGACTTAGATTTCCAGAATTGTCATACATAATACATGCAGCTCGACAAATGTCCTGTGTATTAAGCACACAGACATGCACTTTTGTAGCAAGCTAATTAATCGTGTGAATGTGCGGTAAAAGCAGCGAGATTTCTTTTTTTTTTTTTTCCTCTCTAGCCTCCGCGCTACATTTTTCTCCACTCACTTCAGTGCACACAAAGAAAAGAAGCAGGAGGCAGGGAAGAAGGGAAGGAGAGAAAAAAAAAAAGGAAGGATTTTCATCTTTTAGAAAAACTAGGCTAATCTCAAACCATCTCTAATTTGTATCTAAATCATCACTTGAGTCACAGTTTCAGCATGTGACATAAATAAATGGGGTATGAAAGCATGAGGGAGTGTGTGTTTAATCTGAAAAGGAATTATAAAAGCTTGTATACGAATGAGGACACACACACACACACACACACACACACACACACACACCTTTTCCTCTTGTGCTCACAGACCATGTAATGAAGGATTTCAGAGTATCCTGACACCCAGCACACGTGTCTGATTGGCTAAACCTGCTGATTTATTAATGAGGGAGTAAATATAGCCAGAGATCAGCATGTGTAGTTTCTCTCTCTCACACACATACACACATACACACAAATACATATACAGTGTTAACAAGGTGGCAAGTAAAACCTACGGCTCAGAAGAAAACAAATTCCAAAGGAATTAAAAAAAAAAAAGAAAAAAAGCAAGGTGCAGGTTTAAGGCACGCTCTAATGCCTACAGTGTAACTCATGCAGGCGCTCAGATGCATTTCCCTCGTAGCCTGCAAAACACATTGATCTCGCATATGTGTATCAAAAACCTGACATCAATAATTCACTGTAGCGCAGCATCTGGAAATAAGAACAATACACCAAGGGCAGGACAATGAGGCACAGTTTAATGCGCAGACAAATGGAGGAGATGGAAAGCTGAGAGACTGAGACACACACACACACAGATAGATAGACAGGAGAGAGCAAGGGATGAGCACTATGGCAAAGCATAATATCACAATTGCTAAAGACATTTAGATAATCAAAACACAGGAAAACATTACTGCAGCAGTGCCGCTTTATGACTGTAATGATGTCTTAAATTCATTGTTGACAAAATACTCTTTAAGAAGGCACTATTAATGAGGAACAGGATAAAGAGTTATCATGAGTTGCCATCATTTTCTAACTTCTAAATCCGATTCCTTATTTGTCTCCTTCCCTGAACTTTCTTTCTTTCTTTCTCTCTCTTTTCAATAACACAAGGCTCTATACACCGATTATGTCATTTGCATAAAATCGAGTGCAACAAACAAACAAACAAACAAAAACAAAATGAGACACTTTTTTTTGCTTTGGCTGCTCACTAAAGTGCAGCTACAATTTCTGTACCATATCGAGTTGCTGAAAAATCTCCAAGCCTGAGTGCGGAAAGTGCTTCTGAAAAATGAGGGGCACACAGGAAAGGAAAGGAAAGGAAAGGAAAGAAGGAGAGGAGAAGGGGGAGGGGGGTTTATGGGGGGAGAAAAGGCCTTAGAATGGTAAGGACAAACAGTTGGCTGTCGTACACATATAAAAGAAGCGCTGTGACTAAATCATGCCTGGAATACGCACTGCACGGGGGGGGGGGGGGGGGGGGGGGGGGGGGGGGGGGGGGGGGGGGGGGGGGGGGGGGGGGGGGGGGGGGGG